>JADBBT010001772.1:0-13929 GCA_015711505.1 Sylvilagus bachmani
GTTTGACTGTGCTGTTCTGGGTCCTTTGCACACAAATTCCACACGAGTTTGTCCAGATAGGTCTGGATCTAACCAGAAATATCCGGTTCTGTTCTGCCTAACTCAATCCCAGCTTTTGTTACAGCCTCTGTGTTTCTTTCTATTTCTGGATATTATCTATGAACGTTAGAGTTTGGAATGAATTCTGTCATGTAACACTTTGTTTTTTTGTTGACAAACACTAATTGGTAACACATGGAGACACAACAGGTACACATTCGAGTTTTCTCAGTAGAATGCTACAAAATTAGGTTAAAAATGATATTTGCGACGAAAACATGACTTGGAATCCACTTGCCCATGAAAAAGTCTTTGCTTTTCTCCAAAACCGTTTCAATATTCTTTTCTGGGTCCTTTACACACAAATTCCACATGAGTTTGTCCAGATACGTCTCGATCAAATCAGAAATATCCGATCTGTGTGGGTAAATGAATATCAGCTTTTAAAACAGCCTGTGTGTTTGTTAGTGTTTTCTGAAAATTATCTATGAATTTTAGAGTTTTGAATGAATTTTAGCATGTAACATTGTGGTTTTTTGTTGGCAAACGCAAATTAGTTCCAAATAGAAGCACAACAGGTACACATAAGAGTTTTCTGAGAAGAATGCTACAAATTTAGTTTAAAAATGATATTTGTGACTGAAAACATGACATTGAATCCACTTTCACATGGAAAAGACTTTGTTTTTCTCCAAAACCAGTTTGACTGTGCTGTTCTGGGTCCTTTGCACACAAATTCCAGACAAGTGTGCCCAGATAGGTCTGGATCAAACCAGAAATATCCGGCTCTGTGTGGGTACATGAATATCAGCTTGTAAAACAGCCTGTGTGTTTGTTAGTGTTTTCTGGAAATTATCTATGAATTTTAGAGTTTTGCATGAATTTTAGCATGTAACATTCTGTTTTTTTGTTGGCAAATTCTCATTAGTTCCATATGGAGACACAACAGGTACACATAAGTGTTTTCTGACTAGAATGCTACAAAATTCGGTTAAAAATGATATTTGCAACTGAAAACATGACATTGAATCCACTTGCCCACCAAAAAGACTTTGCTTTTCTCCAAAACCAGTTTCAGTATTCTTGTCTGGGTCCTTTGCCCAAGAAATCTACATGAGTTTGTCCAGATATGTCTGCATCAAACCTTAAATATCCCGTTCTTTTCTGCCTAACTCAATCCCAGCTCTTGCTACAGCCTCTGTGTTTGTTTCTGTTTTCTGGATATGATCTATGAACTTTAGAGTTTGGAATGAATTCTGCATTGTAACATTCTGTTTTTTTGTTGACAAACACTAATTGGTAACACTTGGAGACACAACATGTACACATTCAAGTTTTCTGAGTTGAATGCTACAGAAACCAGGTTAAAAATGATATTTGTGCTTGCTAACGTGACATTGAATCCACTTGCCCACAAACAAGACTTTGCTTTTCTCCAAAACCCTAACCCTAACTATAGCCCTAACCCTAACCCTAACCCTAGCCCTATTCCTAACCCTAACCCTAGCCCTAGCCCTAACCCTAGCACTAGTCCTACCCAAAAACCTAACCCTAAGCATAGCCCTAACCATAACCATAACCCTAATCCTAAACCTAGCCCTAGCCTTCACCCCAAACCTAACCTTAGCCCTAACCATAACCCTAACCCTAGCACTAGCCCTTGCCCTAACCTTAACACTAGAGGTAGCCCTAACACTAGCCCTAAACCTAACGAAAACCCTAACCCCAACAATAGCCCAAACACTAGCCCTAAGCCTAAACCAAGCACTAACTATTACCCTAGCCCTATCCCTAACCCTAAAACTAGCCATAACCCTAACCGTAACCCAAACCCTACACTAGCTCTAGCCCTAACCCTAACCCGAGCCCTAGTCCTAGCCCTAGCCCTAGTCCTAACCCTAATCCTAGCCCTAAACCTAACCCTAGCCCTAACCCTCACCGTAACCCTGACCCTACAACTAACACTAGCCCTAGCACTAGCAATAGCCATAAACCTAACACTAACCCTAGCCCTAGCCCTAGCCCTAACACTAGCCGTAGCTTTAGCCCTAGACCAAGCCCTAACCCTAATTCTAAAAATAACCCTAACACTAACGATAGCCGTATACCTAACCCAAACCCTAACACTAAACCTAGCCCTAGACCTAGACCAAGCCTTAACCCTAACCCTAACCCTATCCCTAGCCATAGCCCTAACACTAACCCTAACCGTAGCACTAGCCCTAAACCTAAACCTAACACTACCCTAGTCCTAGAACTAGCCCTTACACTAACCCTAACCCTAACACTAACCCTCGCCCTAGCCATAACACTAACGCTAACCCTAGCCCTAGGCATAATCCTAAACCTAACCCTAAACTTAACACAAGCCCTAGCACTAAACCTAACCCTAACCCTAGACCTAGCCCTAGACCTAGCCCTATCACTAGCCATAACACTAACCCTAACCCTAAACCTAACCCTAGCACTAGCACTAGCCCTAGCCATGACACAAACTCTAACCCTAACACTAGCCCTAGCCCTAAACATAGACCTAAACCTAAACCTAACCCTAGCCCTAGCCCTAGCCCTAAACCTAATCCTAAACCTACCCCTAACTCTAGCCTTAACCCTAACCGTATACCTAAACCTAACCCTAGCCCTAGCCCTAACCTTAACCCTAGCCGTAGCCCTAGCCCTAACGCTAACCCTAACCCTAGCCCTAGCCCTAACCCTAAACCTAAACCTAGCCCTAGCCCTAGCCCTAGCATAAAACTAACTCTAAACCTAACACTAGCCCTAGCCCTAACCATAGCCCTAACCCTAACCCTAACCCTAGCCCTAGCCCTAGCCCTAGCCCTAATCCTAAACCTACCCCTAACCCTAGCCTTAACACTAACCATATACCTAACCCTAACCCTAGCCCTAGCCCTAAACTTATCCCTAGCCCTAGGCCTAGCCATAACCTTAACCCTAACCATAACCCTAGCCTAAGCCCTAAGCCTAACCCGAAACCTAGCACTAACCCTAACCCTAACCCAAAACCTAACCCCAACCAAACCCCAAACCCACCCCTAATCCTAGCCTTAGCCCCAGCCCTAGCCCTAAAAATCACCCTAAACCTAGCCCTAAACCCAGCCGTAATATAACCCTAAGCCTAACCCTAGCCTTAGCCCTAGCCCTAGCCCTAGCCCTTACCCATCCCTAACCCTAAACCTAGCCCTTGTCATAGGTCAAACCCTAACCCTGACCCTAGCCCTAACACTAACCCTAAACCTAACCCTAACCTTAACACTAGCCCTAGCCCTAAACCTAAACATAACCCTAGCCCTAGCCCTAACCCTAGCCCTAGCCCTAGCCCTAACACTAACCCTAATTCTAACCCTAACCTTGGCCCTAGCCATAACCCTAACCCTAACCCTAGCACTAGCCCTAACCTTAACGCTAGCCCTAGCCCTAGCCCTAACCCTAAACCAAACCCTAACCTTAATACTAGCCCTAGCCCTAAACATAACCCTAACCCTAGCCCTAGCCTAACCCTAGCCCTAACACTAATTCTAACCCTAAACCTAGCCCTAAGGCTAGCCCTAACCCTAACCCTAACTCTAAAACGAACCCTAGTCCTAGACCTAAACCTAACCCTAACTCTAGCCCTAGCCCTAGCCCTAGCCATAAGCTTAACCCTAACCATAACCCTAGCCTTAGCCCTAACCATTACCCGAACCCTAGCACTAACCCTAGCCTTAACCCTAACCCTAACCCAAAACCTAACACCAACCAAACCCCAAACCCAACCCTAATCCTAGCCTTAGCCCTAGCCCTAGCCCTAACAATTACCCTAAACCTAGCCCTAAACCCAGCCCTAATCTAACCCTAAGCCTAACCCTAGACCTAGACCTAGCCCTTACCCATCCCTAACCCTAACCCTGACCCTAACCCCTGTCATAGGCCAAACCCTAACCCTGACCCTAGCCCTAGCGCTAACCCTAAACCTAACCCTAACCTTAACACCAGCCGAAGCCCTAAACCTAAACCTAACACTAGACCTAGCCCTAGCCCTAGCCATAGCCCTAGCCATAACACTAACCCTAATTCTAACCCTAAACCTTGCCCTAGCCATAACCCTAACACTAAACCTAGCCCTAGCCCTAACCCTAACCCTAACCTTAGCCCTAGCCCTAAACCTAAACCTAAGCCTAGCCCTAGCCCTAGCCCTAGCCATAACACTACCCATAACCCTAACGCTAACCCTAGCGCTAGCCCTAGCCCTAACCCTAACCCTAACCCTAACACTAATCCCTAGCCCTAGCCCTAACCCTAACCCTTAACCTAAACCTAACCCTAGCCATAACCCTAACCGTATACCTAACCCTAACCCTAGCCCTAGCCCGAACCTAAACCCTAGCCCTAGCCCTAGCCATAAACCTAACCCTAACAATAGCCCTAGCTCTAGAACTAACACTAAACTAACACTAGGCCTAGATCTAGCCCTAAACCTAAACCTAAAACTAATCCGAACCTGAAACCGAAACCTGACCGTAACCTAATGCTAACACTAGCCCTAGCACTAGCAATAGCCCTAAACCTAGCCCTGACCCTAGCCCTAGCCCTAGCCCTAGCCCTAACCCTAACCCTAACCCTAAAGTTAAGCATAGCCTAGCCCAAGCCCTAGCCCTAACCCTAGCCCTAGCCCTAGCCCTAACCATAACCCTAACCCTAGCCCTTGCCCTAGACCTAATCCTAGCCCTAGCCTTAGCCCTAACCCTTGCCCTAGACCTAACATTAACAGTAGCCCTAGCCCTAAACCAAAACCTAATCAAGGCCTTAGCCCTAGTCCTAGCCCTTCCCCTACACCTAGCCATAACCATAACACTAACGCTAACACTAGCCCTAACCCTAAACGTAACCCTAACCCTAGCCCTAAAGGTAAGCATAGCCCTAGCCCTAGCCCTAGCCCTAGCCCTAACCCTAGACCTAGACCTAGCCCTAGCCCTAGATCAAGCCCTAACCGTAATCCTATCCATAACCATAACACTAACCCTAGCCCTAGTCTTAGACCAAGACCTAACCCTAACCCTAGCCCTAGCCCTAGGCCTAGCCCTAGCCCTAGCACTAACACTATCCCTAGCCCTTGCCCTAGACCTAATCCTAACCCTAGCCCTAGCCCTAACCCTAACCCTAACCCTAACCCTAATCTTAACACTAGACCTAGCCCTAACCATAAACCAACCCTAGCACTAGCCCTAGCCCTAGACATAACACTAAGCCTAACCCTAAAGCTAACCCTAACCCTAGCCCAAGCATAACCCTAACCTTAACACTAGCCCTAGCCCTAAACCTAACACTAACTCTAACCCTAGCCCTTGCCCTAGACCTAATCCTAACCCTAGACCTAGCCCTAACCCTAACCCTAACCCTAACCCTAACCTTAACACTAGACCTAGCCCTAAACCTAACACTAACTCTAACCCTAGCCCTTGCCCTAGACCTAATCCTAACCCTAATTCTAGCCTTAACCCTAACCGTATACCTAACCCTAACCCTAGGCCTAGACCTAAACTTGACCCTAGCCCTAGCGCTAACCCTAGCCCTAACCCTAACCCTAACCCTAACCCTAAACCTGACCCTAGCCCTAGCCCTAACGCTAGCTCTAAACCTAACCCTAACACTAGCCATAGCTCTAGAACTAACACTAAACTAACACTAGGCCTAGATCTAGCCCTAACCCTAAAACTAACCCTACCACGAAACAGAAACCGAACCATAACCTAATCCTAACACTAGCCCTAGAACTAGCAATAGCCCTAACCCTAAACCTAGCCCTAGCCCTAGCCCTAACACTAACACTAAAGCTAAGCATAGCCCTAGCCCTAGCCCTACCCTTAGCCCTAACCCTAGCCCTAGCCCTAGACTTGACCAAGCACTAACCCTAATCCTACCCATAACCCTAACACGAACCCAAGCCCTAGCCCTAGACCAAGCCCTAACACTAAACCTAACCCTAACCTTAACACTAGGCCTAGCCCTAAACAAACACTAGCCCTAACCCTAACCCTAACCCTAACAGTAGCCCTTGCCCTAAACCTAATCCTAACCTTAGCCCTAGCCCAAACCCTAAACCTAAACCTAACCTTAACACTAGCCCTAGCCCTAACCCTAAACCTAACCCTAGCCCTAGCCCTAGCCTAGCCCTAGCCATAGCCCTAGCCCTAACTCTAAACCTAAACATAAACCTAACCCTAGCCCTAAACCTAAACCTATCCCTAACCTTAACACTGGCCCTAGCCCTAACCCTAACCCTAAACCTAGACCTAGCCCTAGCCCTAGTCATAACAGTAACCCTAATCCTAACCCTAACCCTCGCCATAGCCCTAGCATAACCCTAAACCTAACACTAGCCTTAGCCCTAGCCCTAACCCTAACCCTAAACCGAACCCTAACACTACCCTTAACCCTAACCGTATACCTAACCCTAACCCTAGCCCTAGCCCTAACCCTAGCCCTAGCCCTACCCCTAGCCCTAGCCCTAGCCCTAAACCTAACCCTAGCCCTAGCCCTAGCCCTAACCCTAACCCTAAAACTAACCTTAACACTAGCCGTAGCCCTAACCTTAACCCTAAACCTAGACCTAGCCTGAGCCCTAGCCCTAGCCCTAACCCTAACACTAGCCCTAGCTCTAGAACTAACACTAAACTAACACTAGGCCTAGATCTAGCCCTAACACAAAACCTAACCCAAAACCGAATCCGAAACCGAACCCTAAACCTAATCCTAACACTAGCCCTAGCACTAGCAATAGCCCTAACCCTAACCTTAACCCTAGCCCTAGCCATAACCCTAACCCTAACCCTAACCCTAAAGCTAAGCATAGCCCTAGCCGTAGCCCTAGCCCTAGCCCTAACCCTAGCCCTAGCCCTAGCCCTAGAACAAGCACTAACCCTAATCCTATCCAAAACCCTAACATGAACCCTAGCCCTAGCCCTAGACCAAGCCCTAACCCTAACCCTAACCCTAGCCCTAGCCCTAACCATAACCCTAACCCTAGCCCTAGCTCTAAACCTAAACCTAAACCTAGCCCTAGCCCTAGCCCTTGCCCTAGCCCTAGCCCTAACCCTAACCCTAACGCTAACCCTAGCCCTAGCCCTAGCCCTAACCCTAAAAATAACACTAACCCTAACCCTAAACCTAACCCTAAACCTAACCCTAAACCTAGCCTCAACCCTAACCGTATACATAACCCTAGCCCTAGCCCTAGCCCTAACCCTAAAAATAACACTAACCCTAACCCTAGCCTTAACCCTAACCATATCCCTAACCCTAACCCTGGCCTAGCCCTAACCTTAACCCTAGCCCTAGCCCTAAACCTAACCCTAAACCTAACCCTAAACCTAACCATAACCCTAGCCTCAACCTGAACCGTGTACATAACCCTAACCCTTGCCCTAGCCCTAACCTTAAACCTAGCTCTAGCCCTAGCCCTAACCCTAAACCAAACCCTAACCTTAACACTTGGCCGAGCCCTAAACCTAAACCTAACCCTAGCCCTAGCCCTAGCCCTAGCCCTAGCCCTAACACTAACTCTAAACGTAAACCTAACCCTAGCGCTAGCCCTAATCCTAAACCTAACTCCAAAACTAAACATAGTGCGAGACCTAAACCTAACCCTAACTCTAGCCCTAGCTCTAGCCCTAGCCATAACCTTAACCCTCACCATAACCCTAGCCTTAGCCCTAACTCTAACCCTAACCATAGCACTAGCCCTACCCATAACCCTAACTCTAACACAAAACCTAACCCCAACCAAACCCAAAACCCAACCCTAATCCTAGCCTTAGCCCTAGCTCTAGCCCTAACAATTACCCTAAACCTACCCGTAAAGCTAGCCCTAATCTAACCCTTACCCTAACCCTAGCCCTAGACCTAGCCCTAGCAATAACCCATCCCTAACCCTAACCCTAGCCCTTTCCCTAGGCCTACCCTAACCCTAACCCTAGCCCTAGCCCTAGCCATAGCCCTAACCCTAACCCTAACGCTATCCCTAGCCCTAGCACTAGCCCTAGCCCTAACCCTAACCCTAACCCTAGCAATAGACCTAGCCCTAACACTAACTCTAAACCGAACCCTAAATCTTGCCTTAACCCAAACCGCACACCTAACCCTAACCCTAGCCCTAGCCCTAACCTTAAACCTAGTCCTAGCCCTAGCCCTAACCCTAAATCTAACCCTAACCTTAACACTAGGCCGAGCCCTAAACTTAAACCTAACCCTAGCCCTAGCCCTAGCCCTAACACTAACTCTAACCCTAAACCTTGCCCTAGCCCTAGACATAACCCAAACCCTAACTCTAAAACTAACCCTAGTGCTAGACCTAAACCTAACCTTAACCCTAGACCTAGCCCTAGCCCTAGACCTAAAACTAACCCTAACCCTAGCCTTAGCTCTAGAACTAACACTAAACTAACACTAGGCCTAGATCTAGCCCTAACCCTGAACCTAACCCTAACCCGAAACCGAAACCGAACCCTAAACCTAACCTTAATACTAGCTCTAGCACTAGCAATAGCCCTAACCCTAACCCTAGCCCTAGCCCTAACCCTAGCCCTAGAACTGACCCTAGACCAAATCCTAACCCTAGTCCTATCCATAACCATAACACAAACCCTAGTCTTAGCCCAAGACAAAGCCATAAACCTAAACATAACGCTAACCCTAGCCCTAGCCTGAGCCCTAACTCTAACCCTTACACTAGCCCTAGCCCTACCCTAATCCTAACCCTAAACCTAACCCTAACCTAGCCCTAGCTCTAGAACTAACACTAAACTAACACTTGGCATAGATCTGGCCCTAACCCTAAACCTAACCCTAACCCGAAACCGAAACCGAACCCTAACCCTAACCCTAACCATAGCCCTAGCCCTAGCCCTAACCCTATCCCTAACCCTAAAGCTAAGCATAGCCCTAGCCCAAGCCATAGCCCTAGCCCTAGCTATAGCCCTAGCCCTAACCCTAGCCCTAGCCCTACACCAAGCGCTAACCCTAATCCTATCCATAACCCTAACACTAACCCTAGCTCTAGCCCTAGACCAAGTCCTAACCCTAACGCTAACACTAGCCCTAGCCCTAGCCCTAGCCCTAAAACCTAAATCTAACCCTAACCCTAGCCCTTGCCCTAGGCCTAACCATAACCCTAGCCCTAGCCCTAGCCCTACCCCTAGACCTAACCCTAAACCTAACCCTAACCTTAACACTAGGCCTAGCCCTAACCCTAAACCTAACCCTAGCCATAGCCCTAGCCCTAGCCCTAACATTAACCCTAACCCTAACCCTAACCATAGCCCTAGCCCTAGCCCTAACCCTATACCTAACTCTAAAACTAACCCTAGTCCTAGACCTAAACCTAACCCTAACTCTAGCCCTAGCCCTACCCTACCATAACCTTAACCCTATCCATAACCCTAGTCTTAGCCCTAACCCTAACCCTAACCATAGCACTAGCTCTAGCCTTAACTCTAACCCTAACCCAAAACCTCACCCCAACCAAACCCCAAACCCAACCCTAATTCTAGTCCTAGCCCTAGCCCTAACAATAACCCTAAACCTAGCCCTAAACCTAGCCCTAAGCCTAACCCTAACCCTAGCCCTTGCCCTAGCCCTAAGCCTAAATCTAATCCTCGCCCTAGCCCTAAGGCTAACCCTAAGCCTAGCCCTAACCATAACCGTAATCATAACCCTAAGCCTATCCCTAGCCCTAACCCTAACCAGAGCTCTAACCCTAACCTGAGCCCTAGCCCTAGCCTAGCCCTAGCCCTAACCCTAACTCTAACCCTAGCCCTAGCCGTAGCCCTAACCGTAACCCTAAACCTAAACCTACTCCTAGCCTAAACATAACCCTAACCCAAAACCTAACCATAGCCCTAGCCCTAGCCCTAGCAGTAGACCTAACCCTAACTGTAAACCTAACCCTAACCCTAACACTAACCCTAGCCCTAGCCCTAGCTCTAAACTTAACCCTAACCTTAACCCTAACCCTAGCCCTATCCCTAAACCTAACTCTAGCCCTAGCCCTAGCCATAACACTAACCCTAATCCTAACGCTATCCCTGGCCCTGAACCTAACCCTAAACCTGACCCTAACCCTAGGCTTAACCCTAACCGTACACCTAACCCTAACCCTAGCCCTAGCCCTAACCTTAACCCTAGCCCGAGCCCTAGCCCTAAACCTAACCCTAACCCTAGTCCTAGCTCTAGAACTAACACTAAACTAACACTAGGCTTAGATCTAGCCCTAACCCTAACACTAACCCTAACCCTAACCCGAACCCTAACCAGAAACCGAACACTAAACCTAATCCTAACACTAGCCATAGCACTAGCAATAGCCCTAGCCCTAACCCTAACCCTAGGCCTAGCCCTAGCACTAACCCTAACCCGAACCCTAAAGATAACCATAGCCCTAGCCATAGCCCGAGCCCTAGCCCTATACCTAATCCTAGCCCTAACGCTAGAACTAGCCCTAAACCTAACCCTAACCCTAAAAATAACCCTAGCCCTAGACCTACCCTTAACCCTAAGCCTAGCCCTAACCCTAGGCCTAACCCTAACCCTAAAACTAACACTAACCCTAGCGCTAGCCCTAACTTTAACCATAGCCCTAGCCCTAGCCCTAGCCTTAGCCCTAGCCCTAAACCGAACCCTAACACTAGCCCTAGCTCTAGAACTAATACTAAACTAACACTAGGCCTAGATCTAGCCCTAACACTAAACCTAACCCTAACCAGAAACCGAAACCGAACCCTAAACCTAATCTTAACACTAGCCCTAGCACTAGCAATAGCCCTAACACTAACACTAACCCTAGCGCTAGCCGTAACCCTAAACCTAACCCTAGCCCTAGCCATAACACTAACACTAATCTTAACACTAGCCCTAGCCCTAACCCTAACCCTAGCCCTAAACTTATCCCTAAACCTAGCCCTAGCCTTACCCCTAACCCTAACCCTAGCCTTAACGCTAACCGTATACCTAACCCTAAACCTAGCCCTAACCTAACCTTAACCCCAGCCCTAGCCCTAGCCCTAGCCTTAGCCCTAAACCTAACCCTAACCCTAGTCCTAGCTGTAGAACTAACACTAAACTAACACTAGGCCTAGATCTACCCCTAACCCTAACCCTAACCCGAAACTGAAACAGAACCCGAAACCAAACCCTAAACTTAATCCTAACACTAGCCATAGCACTAGCAATAGCGCTAACCCTAACCCTAACCCTAGCACTAGCCCTAGCCTTAACTGTAACCCTAACCCAAAACCTAACTCCAAACAAACCTGAAACACAACCTTAATCATAGCCCTATCACTAGCCCTAACAATAACCCTAAACCTAGCCCTAAACCTAGCCCTAAGCCTAACCCTAACCCTAACCCTTGCCCTAGCCCCAACCCTAACAGCATCCCTAACACTAACCATAGCCCTAGCCCTAACCCTAACAGTAACCCTAACACTAACCCAAACCCTAAGCCTAGTCCTAGCCCTAGACCTAGCCCTAACCCAAATCCTAACCCTAACCCTAGCCCTAGCCCTAAGACTAAACCTAAACCTCGCCCTAGCCCTAACACTAACCCTAAGCCTGGCCCTAACCATAACCGTGAACATAACGCTAAACCTAGCCCTAGCCCTAACCCTAACCTGAGCCCTAGCCTTAGCCTTAGCCCTAACCCTAAACCTAACGCTAACACTAGCCCTAGCCATAGCCCTAACCGTAACCCTAAACCTAAACCTAGCCCTAGCCATCAACAAAACCCTAACCCGAAACCTAACCATAGCCATACCCCTAGATCTAGTCCTAGTCCAAGCTCTAACCCTAACCGTAAACCTAACCCTAACCCTAACCCTAGCCCTAGCCTAGCCCTAACACTAACCCTAACCATAAAGCTAAGCATAGCCCTAGCCCTAGCCCTAGACCAAGCCCTAACCCTAATCCTATCCATAACCCTAACACTAACCCTAGCCCTAGCCCTAGACCAAGCACTAACCCTAACCCTAACCCTAGCCCTAGCCCTAGCCTTAGCCCTAACCATGAACCTAACCCTATCCCTAGCCCTTGCCCTAGGCCTAACCCTAACCCTAACCCTAGCCCTAGCCCTAGCCCTAGCCTTAACACTAAACCTAACCCTAGCCCTTGTGGTAAACCTAACCCTAATCCCAGCCCTAGCCCTAGCCCTAGCCCTAACCCTAAACCTAACTCTAAAACTAACATAAGTCCTAGACCTAAATCTAACCCTAAATCTAGCCCTAGCCCTAGCCCTACCATAAACTTAACCCTATCCATAACCCTAGACTTAGCCCTAACCCTAACCCTAACCATAGCACTAGCCCTAGACTTAACTCTAACCCTAACCCAAAACCTAACCCCCACCAAACCCCAAACCCAACCCTAATACTAGGCCTAGACCTAGCCCTAACAATAACCCTAAACCTAGCCCTAAACCTAGACCTAAGCCTAACCCTAACCCTAGCCCTTGCCATACCCCCAACCCTAACAGAAACCCTAACACTAACGCAAACACTACGCCTAGTCCTAGCCCTAGACCTAGACCTAACCACAATCCTAACCCTAACCCTAAGTCTAAACCTAAACCTCGCCCTAGCCCTAAACCTAACCCTAAGCCTAGCCCTAACCATAACCGTAATCATAACCCTAAACCTAGCCCTAGCCCTAAACCTAACCAGAGCCCTAGCCCTAGCCCTAGCCGTAGCCCTAACCCTAATGCTAACCCTAGCCCAGGCCGCAGCCCTAACCCTAACTCTAAACATAGTCCTAGCCCTAAACCTAACCCTAACCCAAAATCTAACCATAGCCCTAGCCCGAGCCCTAGCCCTAGCCCTAGCCCTAACCCTAACTGTAAACCTAACCCTAACCCTAACCCTAGCCCTAGCTCTAAACTTAACCCTAACCCTAACCCTAGCCCTAGCCCTAAACCTAACCCTAGCCCTAGACCTAGCCCTAGCCCTAGCCATAACACTAACCCTAACCCTAAAGCTAGCCCTAGCCCTAAACCTAACCCTAACCATAGCCTTAACACTAACCGTATAACTAACCCTAACCCGAGCGGTAGACCTAACCTGAAGCCTAGACCTGGCCCTATACCTAGCCCTAGCCCAAAACGTAACCCTGACCTTAGCCCTAGCTCTAGAACTAACACTAAACTAACACTAGGCCTAGATCTAGCCCTAACCCTAAAACTAACCCTAACCCTAACCCGAAACCGAAACCGAAACCTAAACCTAATCCTAACACTAGCCATAGAACTAGCAATAGCCCTAGCCCTAACGCTAACACTAGCCCTAGCCTAGCCCTAACCATAACCCTAACCCTAAAGCTAAACATTGCCCTAGCCCTAGCCCGAGCCCTAGCCCTAAACCTAATCCTAGCCCTAGCGCTAGAACTACCCCTAACCCTACCCTAAACATAACCATAGCCCTAGACCTAAACTTAACCCTAAGCCTAGCCCTAACCCGAGGCCTAACCCTAACCCTAAACCTAACCCTAACCCTAACCCTAGCCCTAGCCCTAACCTTAAAACCAGCCCTAGCCCTATCCCTAGCCCTAGCTCTAAACCTAACCCTAACACTAACCCTAGCCCTAGCTCTAGAACTAACACTAAACTAACACTAGGCCTAGATCTAGCCCTAACCCTAAACCTAACCCTAACCGGAAACCGAAACCAAACCCTAAACCTCATCCTAACACTAGCCGTAGCACTAGCAATAGCCCTAACCCTAACCCTAAGCCTAGCGCTAGCCCTAACCCTAAACCTAACCCTAGCCCTAGCACTAGCCCTAGCCATAACACTAACCCTAACCCTAACGCTAGCCCTAAAACTAACCCTTACCCTAGCCCTAACCCTATCCC
>JADBBT010001773.1:0-13925 GCA_015711505.1 Sylvilagus bachmani
GCAGACGTCCACCCCTCAGAGCCCACACCTGGGTCACTCTCACTGCGATGTCCACCCATCTCAGCAGGAAGAAAGTCAAAGTCAACCATGCAAAGTCTTTACAACAATCTTAATGTAAAAACAATTTAAATTCCTAAATCTGTGTAAAGGCAATTAAAGGGCCAGAAATAAAATGAAATTTAAACAAGCTCACCTTGCATATGGGATGTATGACAGACTGTACCTGTAAGAAAAAATCAAGCACGTTGAAATCTCATCTAAATGATTTTCTTTCAACCAAGGGGCTACACCTAAGAGCAGAGCAGTGCACCCCAGAACCCAACAGCAGAGCAGTGCGCCCCAGAACCCAACAGCAGAGCAGTGCACCCCAGAACCCAACAGCAGAGCAGTGCACCCCAGAACCCAACGGCAGAGCAGCATCGCCCGAGAGCTTAGGCCCAGCTCGGATTCCCAATCAGAGGCCGAGTTAACCGTCTGTGTCCTACCAACCCTCTAGGGCTGATGCGTGCTAAAGGTTGAACTTCTCCAGTTACCTTTAAACTTATTCTTGTTAATAGAGGCAAAACAACTGAAAATAAATTGTATTCTCATTCAGGAATAGATCAGCTATTAAGCATGGATCGGCAAAATATCAGAAGATAACCACAAGATTCAATTTCAATTTTTCCACTTCATGTACTTAACTTGGAGTACACAGAGAACTACATTGATCATTTGCTGTTATTACATCAGCAGAGAGGGAGAAAAAGGGCCAACGGAAACAGTGGCCCCGAGTGGGCAACGTCAAAGAGGAGACACAGCTGGCTCTGAAAAGAAAGGACCAACACGCTCCCCATCTGACCTGGAGGTGGGCAGGGAGCCAGCGGGCACAGCCACGCATCCGACTAACGCTCACAGCCCTGCACACGGGCGCAAGGAGAGGAACAGCCCTGCTCGGCAGCCAGAACACAGCGGGAGGCAGGACCCAAGGACGGAGTCACTGCCGGCTCGGAGCGCGGCCACAGAGCCACATCACAACCAGCCCCCCATCACCCCACGGCCGGGCGCACACCTGCCAGTCCCACCATCTCTCTTCACAGAAAGCCATGACATGTCGCCACGTGAGCAGGCACCCACCCTCCGCTGTCCGCCCCAGCGTCAGGCACCTGGAGCCACGCTGGAGGTGCCACAGGACCCACCTGACTGACACCTGCCCCACCCGACTCTCAGGCGGCCAGCACGGGAGGAGGCTTACCAGGTCATTGACAAGAACTGCAATATGCAGAATAGTAAGGCCAGCCCCTTCTTATGCCACTAAAACAGTAAAAAAGGAAAATTAGTTTAGAACTTAAAGAATGTCTTCACAATCAAGTTCTTCTTGCCTTCAAAAACGTGGACAGCAGCTCCACTTATTGTGAGTCTAATAAACTGAAGACACAACTGATCTGGAACTTAAAATATCCCTATTTTCATTCTAAAATTAACCATTAAGTTGAATATCACAAAACATATTGAACATTACTGAAACAATTAGATACTGACTTGAAAGGCTGGCTCGCTCCCTAAATGCCTGCAACAGTCAGGACTGGGCCAGGCTGAGGCCAGGAACCAGAAACTCCACGCGGTCTCCCATGTGGCTGGCGGGGACCGAGCCTCCGGAGCGGTCAGCAGGACGGCGGACTCGGGAGCACAGAAGGGACTCGACCCAGGGGCTCCACTACGGGACGGGGCAGCCCGGGAGCACCCTGACGGCTGCGCCGAGTGCCCCCCCAACATTAAGTTCTTAAAGGTTAGGTCTTTCAACTCAAGTCAGCTTCTCTAGAGTCAACCTCATTAGTTATCCACTCCCACGTGGAGTTTACTTACCTTACTTATTCTCACTTATATTTTAAAGGAAAAATGTATTTTATTGTGATCTTCTGGAGTAATATAAACAGTTTCTATGATTGTTTTAAAATTACCTATTTGGGGAATTCTTTTTCCACCGCTGTTTTTAATTTTTATTTACTTTAGTTTTAATCTACAGTTCACTGACAGCTTGCTATGCCATTCTAAAATCAGAATCAATGCTCCATAGGGACATGCAAAATTTAAAAATATTCTCTTACATTATCTTTGATAAATGAGGTATACATTAATTTAATGTATCTTAAGTTCACTCCATGTATCACCAAAACAAAAAAGAAAATAACATGTTTCACATGGTATTTCTAAAATATATCACACACTGCCCTTCCAAAAAAAAACAAAAAATGCTTTTGTCGACAGCTCAAGAACCGCCTTAAGGGGCTGGTGCCGCGGCACAGGGGTAAAGCCGCCGCCTGCAGGGCCAGCATCCCATAAGGACGCCAGTTCTAGTCCTGGCTGCACCACTTCCAATCCAGCTCTGGGAAAGCAACAGAAGATGGCCCAAGTCCTGGGGGTCCCTGCACCTGCAAGGGAGACCCGGAGGCTCCTGGCTTCTGATTGACACAGCTCTAGCTGCTGTGGCCATCTGGGGAGTGAACCAGCAAATGGAAGACCTCTTTCTCTGCCTCTCAAATAAATAAATAAATCTTTAAAAAAAAAAATACCACCTTAAGCACTTTGGGGGGTGGCTAACACACAGTAAGAGTCAGTAGCACCAGGAACTGAACTGCACTGCACAATGGGTTGCTTGAAGGCTGATGGCGAGAGCTCACCTTACCCGCTGGTGCTGCAACACTGACTCAGCCTCTCCTGCCTTGTTCTCCTGCCTTCTCTCTCTCTCTCTTTTTAAGATTTATTTATTTCAAAGTCAGAGTTACACAGAGAGGAGAGGCAGAGAGAGAGAGTCTTCCATTCACTGATTCGCTCTGAAAATGGCCGCACGGTCAGGGCTGCACCAATCCGAAGCCAGGAGCTTCTTCCAGGTCTCCCATGCAGGTGCAGGGGCTCAGAGAGCTGGATTGGAAGTGGAGCAGCTGAGACTTGAACTGGCACCCATATGGGACGCCGGCACTGCAGGTGGCAGCTTTGCCCGCTACGCTGCAGCACTGGCCTCTTCTCGCCATTTTTTCTAACCACCCTGTCATTCCTCAACACACTTGCCTCGAGAGCAGCACCTCCCTGAGCTACAGGGTCACAGCACAGCCCGAGAGATGGCAGCAGGACGGAGGGAGCACAGGCTTCCCGTGCAGGGTGCAGGCCCTAAGGCCCAGAGGACCCCGCTGGGCACTGCCCTGTCAGACTCCACGATCTCTCTGGACGGTCTGAAGACCCCACTGGGAGCTACGTTGAGAAGGGGATGTGAGGACATCGATCAGTCAGGAGGAAGCCAGCAGGGCTGGGCGACTTACCCAGAGAGCAGCACACAGCGTGAACACGAGGCAGAGCTACGGGAAAGAAGAGCACAGGGCGGTTAGATCCCCTCAAAGCCCGAGAACACACAGCTCTGCTGTCCCCACTCACGCAGAAAATTACTACCAACAACACCGGGGTCACCGACTCTCCCCGGCTAACTGAAGTGGGGGGAAGCAGTACGAGAAGACGGTTGGTCAGACCGGCAAAACTGCACCTACGGATGCTCATGCGGTGCAGCGACAGCGCCGGCTGTCACACCTGCTGGCCAGCACACGGTCGACTCCGAACAGTCGTTCACGCAGAGGTGAGATCGTCATCCCACATCCTGCGAGAGCAACTCCGTGGTCCCTTCACCTGTGGCTCAAAGGCAGGCACCGCGCGACCACACAGCAAGTCTGGGGTTAAGGCTGGAGACTGAGCAACCTGGGCTCTTGGTTACACTGCTTCATCTTTACGTGCTGCCTAGAGCAGTGAGTCGGGTGTCTGGGCAGCGGGCCCGCGGGAGGGGCCGGCAGCGCTCCCCACAGTGCCACCTGCGCAGCAGCATCAGCGGGAAACGGCCACGTCCCACCGCGGAGAGGCTACGGCGCTCCAGGCTTCCCAGCACGCTACCAGGCTCTCACCTCCACCCTGCCTGTGCAAGGGACAAAGGCACACCTAAGAAAGGCTAAGTGACAAACAGAGCGTAGACTTCCTCCAGCTGACGGCATGAAATGATTCCTACTCAGTGGTCTAGGTGAGTTAGCAGTAATATGTAGTTGACACGTATTCTAATATTAAACTCAAAAGAGGAGGTTACAAAAATGGTGATAACCAGGAAGTTGAACAAAAACATAAAAAATTAAAAAGTAGGCTAAATGAGCACTTTCCTGGACAGGCGAGGACCGGAAGAAGCAGTCAGGACACTTCCCCTTACCAGTTACTGCGGGTGAGCTGTGTTCAGAACGCTGTGCTAACAGCTGAGAGAAACCCTAAGCAGATGCTGGAGAGCTTTCGGCTCCTGGGCACACACACGGGGCCTCTCCCAGTGAGCAGCTAAAACCCGAACAGGTGACAAGCACAACCTTTCTAAGCCTGGTGGGAGCTCACCCCCTCCCCAGGCTCAGGCTCCAGACAGAGGACACTCAGCCGGAGGAGGATGGCCTGACCCACAATGCAATGTGCGGCTCTTCTAAAAATGCGGCTACAGAAGCCACACAAGTGGGATTACTTGTCAGGCAGGTGAACAGGCAAGGGACAAGAGCCAGGAAACGATAAATAACGCCAAGTCTCCCAAGAAGACACAAATGAACTCAGAAGTCACATCAGACACAGGACCAGAAGCAGGCTTCCCCCAGCCACACTCATGCCACGCAGCCTGGAGGACGTGACAAATCCATTCAACAAGTTACAGCAACAGTACACAGAAGTCATTTCTCACAGAGCAAAATCTTCAATAAAAGGTTTTAAAATGACCACGTTTACTTACGAGCATAACAATTGTTGCAAGCAATCTTGTTGTTTCAAACATTTTCTTCAGTTGCTTCATGGGTCCCATTAAGAAGCAGGTACTATTTGAAAAAAATAAAGTAACTGAGATGTGGGGCTGGCGCTGTGGCACAACGGGTAAAGCCATCATCTGCAGTGCCGGCATCCCATATGGGTGCCAGTTCAAGTCTCAGCTGCTCCACTTCTGATCCAGCTCCCTGCTAATGGCCTGAGAAAACAGGAGAGCATGGCCCAAGTGCTAGGGCCCCTGCCCCCATGAGAGAGCCGGAAGAAGCTCCTGGCTCCTGGCTTCACCCAGCCCAGCCCCGGCTCTGAGCGTTGCAGTCACCTGGGGAGTGAGCCAAGAAATAGAGACCTCTCTGTCTCTGAAACTGACTTTCAAATAAATAAATAACTCTTAAAAAAAGAACAGTAACTGAGACAGGCAACTACTTTATCTGGGTATGCAAAAGTAAACAGCTTTTTTAAAAAAGAAACCCTACATTAGCTTGAGAAGTCTCACAATGAATCTGCCTTTCCCAACATACTACTGTGGCTTGAGGTGTCCCTTCTAAAACCCAGGTGCCATCACTGTGGCACTGATGTGGGATAAACAGGCAGGAAGTGAGGCGAGGCAAGCCGGGACTCATGTATCCCCACATATACTGATGCCGTCCGTCTGGTACCTCCACCCTCCCAGGATGCACCTGTTCCATCAGGGACCAGGCGCATGCTCAGACCCTCTCCATTTGCATATCCTGTTACGGTCCACCCCCTCCTTCTAACAAGGCTGGGAGGTGGGAGGAGGAGAGCCCTCTCTCCGCCGTGGCCCTCACCTGGAGCCCCTGCTCCCATCCTCTCCTTCCTCCACAGAGCGCTGTTGGACGGGCCTCTCCCGCTGCCCCACTAACCCACTCTCGGGGACCTTCCCAGTGACAGGCGCCATGTTTGGTTTTTCTTTCTCTTTAGATTATAGGCAACTCTTTGGCCCAATCATGTTGGGTATTTCTCAGTGTGAGGCGGTCCATACTCCTGCGTGAATATGTGCTTATTCCCTCACTGCTAAACAGTCTCCTGTTTGTATACAGTACCAGGCTCCGCTTAGTATTTCCATCCCTGCAGGACCCAAGAACCTGGGCTAAAACGTAACCTATTCACTGCCCACATCGTCGGCTTCAAGAGGGGCCCGGGCCACGAGGGCTCTCCCTCGGGAGCAGCACCAGGGTCTTTGCAAGAGGAGCTCTGTGCAGCACGCAGCCCGTTTGCCAGCTCCTCTCCTGCCACGGGAGGGGGACCCCAAGGGCAGTGCCTCAGCTCAGACCCCAGCCTGCAGAACTCCGAGAAATAAACTCCTGTTCTTTGTGAACTACCCGGGCTGTGTACTCTGCTATAGCAGCACAGACTAAGACAATCAGCAAACCAAAGATCGACCAACGCTCTCAGGAGGGACCCCGAACACCCAGTCTAAAGCAGCCACCGCTCACTGCTGCTTCACACTATTTAAAATCTCTGTGCAGGGGGCGGGCGCTGAGGCACTGTGGGGCAAGCAGCCGTCTGCAGCACCAGCATCCCACGTGGGCACCGTCTGGAGTCCTGGCTGCTCCACTTCCCATCCAATTCCCTGCTCATGTGCCTTGGAAACAGTGATGTGCTTGGGCCCCGCACCCATGTGGGAGATCCCAAAGAAGCTCCGGGCCTGGCCCAACGCTGGGAGTGAACCAGCAGATGGAAGATCTCCCCCCCCCCTCTCTCCCCCTCTGTAACTCTGCCTTTCAAAGAAATCAATAAATCTTAAAAAACATCTCTGTGCAGCACAACACCTCGATCCTTCTCCAGCTATGGCCCAAATGTCTCCCGCACTAAAGCCCCAGGTCCACGGCACAGTGCTGGAGGGTGGCAGCTCCATGCCTGGGCTCCAGGGTTCACTGTCTGCTGAGATCCAGCCTCAGTCAGCTCACCAGGCTCGTGCCGAGGGCAAGTAACAAACCTCTGAGCTGCCACCTCCAGGTGACTGCACCTGCCCCGTAAGCATGCTGGAGCAGGGGTGAAGCACCCAGTCCCCGGCACACAGGAAGTGCCCCCAAAGCTACTGTCACCATGAACGCTCCGTCGGCTATAGCAGCTGGCACAGAACAAGAGCCAATAAATATTTACTGAATGAACATAAATGTTGTGGCTGAAGTCACACCACAGACAGAGCCACAGAAACATGCCCTATGTTAGCACAGTGCTTCTGAGAAAGGTGCACCTGGAAGCGACAGCTCACACACTATTCTGAGAAGTCAAACTTACATACATACCTGGCTAAGGCAGCGAGATTCCCGAGGGTATAAAATACAGCAAAGAGCTTTATGCCACCAGGAAGCCACAGCAATCCAGTTCCCTAGGTTAAGATAGAACGGCTATTAAAACGCTTTATGATATT
Source organism: Sylvilagus bachmani (assembly GCA_015711505.1). NCBI lineage: Eukaryota > Metazoa > Chordata > Mammalia > Lagomorpha > Leporidae > Sylvilagus > Sylvilagus bachmani. The sequence goes on from JADBBT010001773.1 coordinate 7,193, forward strand.
AACGGCTTAAAACATAAATATGCCACCATAATAGCAATAATATATCAACAATATCAGAATTCAAATGTGCTAGTGCACGGTCTCTGCTGACAGTGAAAACTATCCGCTGGTTTTCCGTGTTAGGCACTAACTGGACCCTGATTTGCGTAAGTGCACATAAATGAGCCACACACACTTCTCTTCCTACCTGTCCGTGAATCTCCCTCTACCTAAACATCTTAAATGACAGGTTAAAAGAGGCAATACAGTTAAATCCCCGAATGTCCTGCTCTTTTCACATATGCTGATTTTTCTTAAATAAAATTATTTCAATATGCAAATCTCCCCAAAATATTTGTACATCTTGCTGATCTCCAGCCCTATATTTAGCTAAATATGTTCCATCAAAAGTGATTAACAGGGCTAGATGCTTACTGTACTAAATAGATAGCCAGTCTAGCACAAAACAAAACAAGCAGCAAGAGCCTTCACTCACAAGGAGGGAAAAGAAGATTCCGGCTGCGAAGCAGATGACAAACCATTTCAACCTGGTGTTAAAACTAAGCGACGAGGCGTCCAGCACCTGGGAAGAGGAGAGAATCGAACATGCGCTTACATCAGCACTCACCAACTCCTCCTCTACACTAAATGCAGGCAACGCTCCACTGTAACACACACCCGTATCCCAGCACCACTTCCAGGTTGCCAAGAGGCAGCTGGACATGGGCTGAGCACCAGAGTACATGAGAACGATCCCTAGGTCTGAACATACTACTGCTCCCCGTTACGGACAGGAGACGCATGCTGACAGATGGAAGGACAACAGCTGTGATACGTTAGAAATACACGAGCGCTTTGGGGCCAGCGCCGTGGCACAGCAGGCTAAGCTGCCACTCGAGACACCAGCTTGCAAGGACAGCACCTGACACCCGAGTGCCGGTTCGAGTCCCGATCCAGCTTCATGCTAATGTGCCTGGAAAACCAATGGAAGATGGCCCAAGTCCTTAGGCCCCTGCCACCCACGTGGGAGACCCCAATGGAGTTCCGGGCGCCTTGGTTACTGCACCTGTTTGGGAAGTGAACCAGCGATGGAAGCTCATTACGTGTCTGTGTGTCTCCTTGGTCACTCTGCCTTTCAAATCTATCAACTAATCTTCACACACACACACACACACACACACGTGAGGATTTAAAGCCAGACAGAGATGGAACCAGGCAGGCAAGTGACTCTCGGGTGCACAGGACTCGTGATTCACCCCCTCAACTCCGTGGCTCTGGAGCGCTCTAGTTCCCCACGCAGACTGAGGGGGGACGTTCCTTTGAAAAATGCTCTCAGCAGAAACCTCACGGCAGGGAAATCGGATGGAAGGGCAGAGGAGCTCGTCACGGACGAGTCCATCCAGAGCCCGGCGCAGGCCTGTGCTGCAGGCACAGGTGAGCCCCACGGGCGGTGGGGGCGGGCTGGCTTTCTGGAGCCACCTCCCCCCGGCGATGGCCCCTGGCTGGGCTGGCGGGGATTGACTGTACAGACCATACACCTCCAGGGCGAGCAGAGGACACAGCACCTGGTGCCCAGCAGCTGGGGGGGGGGGGCATGCTGCCCACAGAGGGAGCATGAGCAGGCCCCAGGAGTGCTACACCGCACACATCTGACGGTTCCACCGTGGAGGTTCACCACTGCCAGCCTGTGAAAGCCTGGGTGTCCCGCAACTGCGTTAAAACCAACTTTTGAGATGAGAATTTGATCTACAGCATCAACATACCTCTGTGCCGTGCAAATTCTAACCGTGCGGGAAAAGCAGAAATGACTACGCACACTTCACAAAGTGTGACATCCCAGCACACACAGAGTGACTGTGCGGACGCCTGTACGTGACGCCATGCACTGCACCTTCTGTTCCTAACAAGGCTGACGAAGTGCCAACAGCGGCTGTTCAGGACAGGATGAGGACTTACACTCCGCACTGAGACTGTGTGCACACAAGGTACCTGTGGTCACTCCTTACCTCAGCAGATGCACCTGTGAGTCCTCAGGCAGCATGGAAAGCAGACAAGAACAAGTTGCTGTCAACACGTCACTCTGAACACACTTAGCATGGTATTTTAGATGTGCTCGACTTCAGGCACACTTGTTTCTACAGTGTCACTGGTTTACGCTCACTCGGTTTAACCACAGAACAAACACGCCTGTAGAAAGTAGAACACCCACACTTCCCGAAGCCTGATTAGGACAAATGCGTGAGTCTACTCTAACACACACAGCAGGATACACCCTAAGCACATCACACAGCAGGTGGTCTAGAGGGTTAAAAACACAGAAAATACATGGAACTTGTTACCTTTATAAAAATGTAAGGGGGGGAGGGGAAGTTGATTAGTTTAACCATGCCACCATATATTCACATCAAAACATTGTTACAGACCATGAGCACATACAATTTTATCTGTCAACTTAAAACCAGAGGCAGTACCCAATCCTGACTTCTAAACGCCACTTTCCTTTCCGTCAACTTTAAATCACCCCATTGTTCCAGAGCTGAGCCGCTGGTTTTCAATAGTTTATTTTTCTCTCAGCAACAAAACAGCACAGTGCGTTCTGGTGGCGCTTTTCCCTCTGACTGCCATATCCACATGGCGACATTCAAAACAAAGACAAAACACCCTGACCAGTCATCCCCACTTGTAAATGGGCAACGTTCAATCCACAAGCAAATGACTTGTCTCATGCCTTGCAAATTATCCAGGACACAGAAACAAATCCCTGATCTCCCACTCCTGATCGGGAAGGCGGGGCCATGCTGCAGTGAACAAGAGAACCGCCCTGCATTTCTGAGCAGCGGCGCCGGTGCCAGGTCCACTCTCACGGCACGCAGGAACCACTCTGCTTTCGAGGTAGGGCGGAACAATCCCACCAAGCCAGCAACTCTGCTCTCTCTGCTTCGGTCTCAAAGGAGAAACACGGTTGTACTAAAAACACCGCCCCGTCACCAAATCGCCACCAATTAGTTTATGTATTTGCTGCCAAAGGAAGAGGAAGCAGAGACAACATCTCTAGGGGGCAGTGCTCCCTGCTCTCAGGTGCTCGCTTCCTGACCCAATAACCACCACTGCCTACAAGGACAACGGAGCCAATTCAACAAGCCGGCTGGGAGACCAGGCAGAGGGAAACGTCTCCTAGCAGCCACAGCACCACGGAGGAAGAATGCACCCCGAGCCCCATCCCCAGGGCACGGCTGCCGCCATGTCACCAGAGGCCTCCGTGAACAAACACCCTGAACCCACTCTTCCCACCAGTCCTCTTCCAGAGCTACAGCGATGGCTGGAGAGCAGATGCTCTCGAGTGGGCTCCAAACTGCACCTGCCCCTCAGCAGGGCCTGCTTGCTCCCACCCACGACCCGGGGCTGACACGTTCAAGAGCTGCCCTCCCCCTGGCACTGCTCTTTCAGTACTCCAGGACCCACATCACGGAACCAGCACGGTTTCCACACGCACACGGACAGCCTGGCCTTTCTGTTCCTCATCACCTAACCCACAGTGACCGGGCCCCACTCCATCTCAACACACAACAGCTGCCCTCCTCCTGCCAGGGCCCCTGTATCCCGCCCCGGGCCTTCTGCTCTGTCGGTGGAAATCACAAGAAATCACAAGGTCCGTTACCGAAACAAGAATCGAAATTCCCTTTCTCCGGCGTCCATCCGGCAAAACACCCGGGCCACACCTTCCTTCCTCAGCTCCGGGCCCGCCTGGCACCTAACACTCATTGCTTCACGTCAACTACCTTCTCTACCCCTGCCCCAGTCTCCCCCTCCTCCGCTTCAGAGAACCCCCAGCCCCCGGCTGCTACCACAGCACCCATCCCTCCCCCTTTCTGGGCCCAGGGAGGGGCTCTTCATCCCCACCGGGGGCGGGGCTCAGCGACTTGGGGATTTCTGCAGGAAGTCACCTAAGGCTTGTCCGTCTCACGACAAAGAGCTCATTTGTTTGCTCCCAGCCTGTGCAGTCAGTCACCGTGTCAACACACAGAGCCGGATCGCTGCGTGGGGGCCCGGCTCCTGGTTACACACGTGTGTGCAGACTTCCTGGCTCTGACGCCCGCGACCAGGCGCAGCAGGTTCCGTGTGGGCCTGGGCCCCGCTCTGCCACATGAACGGCACCTGGCTGCTCGCACCTCATGGGGAGGAGCAGGCAGGGTCACTCTGGGGCCTGTCGCACCCCACATCTACCTCTCAACAGCCACAGTGGGGTGAGGTTTTGGGGGACTTTCCCTGCCTGACCCAGCAATGACACGGGTTCTCCCTGGAGAGTGCCATGTTGGGCTGCGCTCTCCTACGGGCTCCGAGCTCGGCCAGCACACGGCAAGCAGGAAGGTTTCACACAGGTGCCCTCCAGCCCCGAGGGGCCGTCGTTCCCAGGGCTCTGAGTCAGGGGCCCTGCACCAAGGCCCCGCAGGCTGGGAGCTCCCTTGCCCACTCCAGCCTCCCCTCATCTGGCTGACAGCCCGGGAAGCAGTCACCTCCCTGCCCTTCATCCAGCCCCGTTCTGAGACCCTGGTCTCCTCTGCACCACCACAGCTCTGGACCCCGCGAACACCCCACCTCCAACACCCTGCTGCCCATCTCCCCACGCCCACTTTCCCAGGCTTCCCCTGCAGGCTCAGCTCCCAGCCTCCAGGACCCCCAGGATGCCCCTCCAGCCTCTCCATGTCCACGATGCAACTGCAGGACAGCTGCGAGGTAAACTTGCAACCTTCCCGGTGAGAGGCAGAGAGAAGCTTAACTTGTCTAGCAAAGGGTATTTTCTCTCATTACCACCTGCCAAGTGAAACATTTTGACAAGTTATTTACATCCATTTAACTATGAACTACCCATATGCAAATTATTTTTCTCCAACCCTGTGCTAGGATGCCAATGTTTGTGTTCCCCTAAAACTCACTCCTAAGTTGCAATCCCAACCCGTAAAGTGGTGGTGGTAAGAAGTGGAGCCGTGGGGAGGGGAGGGGACGACGGGATGAGGTGAGGAGAGCAGGGCCCCGGCGGCGGGAGGGCCTCGTGGTCGGGAGAGCCCCCAGGCCCCTTCCTGACACAGCACCAGCGAGGAGAGGGCCCGGGTCTGCCAGGGCCCTGATCTTGCACTTCAGCCCCCAGAACTGAGACACTGCTGCTACTGGCCGCGGGTCTAAGGTGCTTTGTTACAGAAGCCACGCTGAGACACTAGCAGATCTGATACAGCTGGAGTGGCACTGGGGAGGGGGTGTCCAGCAAAGGACCCTGCGGAGTGTTCCTCTGTTACCAAGGACGCTGCACAGTGTTCCTGTGTGACCAAGGATCCTGCACAGTGTTCCTGTGTGACCAAGGACGCTGCACAGTGTTCCTGTGTGACCAAGGACGCTGCACAGTGTTCCTGTGTGACCAAGGACCCTGCACAGTGTTCCTGTGTGACCAAGGACGCTGCACAGTGTTCCTGTGTGACCAAGGACGCTGCACAGTGTTCCTGTGTGACCAAGGACGCTCGCTGCACAGTGTTCCTGTGTGACCAAGGACGCTCGCTGCACAGTGTTCCTGTGTGACCAAGGACGCTGCACAGTGTTCCTGTGTGACCAAGGACGCTCGCTGCACAGTGTTCCTGTGTGACCAAGGATCCTGCACAGTGTTCCTGTGTGACCGAGGACGCTGCACAGTGTTCCTCTATTACCTCCCCCGGCAAGGGCTCCTCTCAGCAGCTGTGCACTGCCCTCACTCCCTCACTGCTCTGTCCACTCAATGAGTCTTTGTGACAGCTGTTCCGTGCAGGGACTTGGAAGACTAGATGGGCGGAAGGAATAAGACAAGCTCTAATCCTTTCCGGTGCAGTCAGTTGAGGGAAACAGGCGACAGTCACAGCTTCAGACTGGGCAGCCCTGCAGAGGAGGCCCAGGGCCGCCTAGTTGGGAGCAGGTCTGAGTGTCCCCCAGGGCTTCACGTGCCCGAGGCCTGGCCCCTGGGTGGTGGCTCTGGGGGGTGGCAGGGCCTCGTGGGAAGGGGTGGCATAGCTGGGAGCAGGTCTGACTGTCCCCCAGGGGTTCCCGGGCTGGAGGCCTGGCCCCCAGGGTGGTGGCTCTGGGGGCAGGGCCTCGTGGGAGGTCACCAGGTAGTTCTCCCATAACCAAGAGGTCCTTCTTGGGAGGGGGTGCCACGCATGGAGCAAGCCTGGCCCACCTAGCTCTCTGCTTCCTGGCTCCGGGTGTTCAGAGCCTCTTCCACACCGGCTCCCACCAGCCACACGGTGGTGCAGCCCAGGGGCAGCCCTCGGGAGGACCAGCACCTGCTGTCCCAACGCTCAGCCTCCTCAAAGGTGGGCTGCGCGAGCCTCTTTATAAAGTTGGCCTGGCCCAGCGACCTAGAATGAGCAACTGAACCCTGAGTGAAGACACAGAGCTGACAAATTCGACCTCAAAAAGGAGACCAGGGCACTGCAGAGGAGAGAAGAGCAACACCCAGGGCCCTGGACTCGGAGGGGCTCGCACTGAGCAGCAGAGTTGGCTGAACGCGGCGAGCCCAGGCCCACGGCTCGGCCGTTCCGTCTCTCCCAGGCGGCCAGCCACCTTGGTGGATGGAGCAGCCGGGACCGCAGGATGCCACCCCCCCCCCATGTCAACAACACCCTGGGCAGCCCAGGTGCTCCCATCACTTCCTGATGACACCCTGCCGCAGACCCCCCCCCCCCCGCTGGGCGCCTTTGCTCTGAGCCCTCTCCCTCCCTCTTCTCCAGCCACG
>JADBBT010001774.1:0-13916 GCA_015711505.1 Sylvilagus bachmani
ATGAAATAAAAAACACAGCACATTGGCGTTTCATGCTTAGAAATCTACAGGCAACATGACCAAGATGAGTTTTTGTGTTTTGGAAAATGAAATGTAACCCTTTTGCCGAGGCCACGGCTAGGAATTCCCTGCAAATGGAATGCAAATGGGATTTCCAGCTGTATTCAATTAGCAGCATTCAGCTTTATTGATTGGCAATTTCCTAAATTTTTTTTGGTTTATGGCTTGTTTTGTCTTCATATTTTCCAAATTTTGTATACTGGCACCATATGAAACAGATGATATGCAGAGTATCCATCATGAAATAAAAAACACAGCAAATTGGCATTTCATGCTTAGGAATCTACAGTCAACAAGACACACATATGTTTTACTGATTTGGAAAATGAAATATAACCCTTTTGCCGAGGCCACAGCTACGAATTCCCTCCAAATGGAGTTCAAAAGGGATTTTCAGGTGTATTCAATCAGCAGCATTCAGCTTTATTGATTGGCAATTTCCTAAATTGGTTCTGGGTGTTTTGTTGTTTTGTCTTCTTCCTTTCCAAATTTTGTATTCTGGCACCATACGAAAAAAGAGGATAGGCAGAATATCCATCATGAAATAAAAAACACAGCACATTGGCGTTTCATGCTTAGAAATCTACAGGCAACATGACCAACATGAGTTTTTGTGTTTTGGAAAATGAAATGTAACCCTTTTGCCGAGGCCAAACCTAGGAATTCCCTCAAATCGACTGCAAATAGGATTTTCAGGTGTATTCAGTCAGCAGCATTCAGCTTTCTTCATGGCAATTTCATAAATTGGTTCTGGGTTATGGTTTGTTTTGTCTTCTTCCTTATCAAATTTTGTTTTCTGGCACCATACAAAAAATGAGGATAGGCAGATTATACATAATGAAATAAAACACTCAGGAGATTGGATTTTCATGCTTAGAAATCTACAGGCACCATGACCAAGATGAGTTTTTGTGTTTTGGAAAATGAAATGTAACCCTTTTGCCGAGGCCACGGGTAGGTATTCCCTGCAAATGGAATGGAAATGGGATTTTCAGGTGTATTCAATGAGCAGCATTCAGCTTTAATGATTGGCAATTTCCTAAATTTGTTCTGGGTTATGGTTTGTTTTGTCTTCTTCCTTTCCAAATTTTGTATTCTGGCACCATACGAAAAAAGAGGATAGCCAGATTATCCATAATCAAATAAAAAACACAGCACATTGGCGTTTCCTGCTGAGAAATCTACAGGCAACATGACCAAGATGAGTTTTTGTGTTTTGGAAAATGAAATGCAACACTTTTGCAGAGGCCACGGCTATGAATCCCTGCAAATGGAATGCAAATGGAATTTCCAGCTGTATTCAATGAGCAGCATTCAGCTTTCTTGATTGGCAATTTCCTAAATTGGTTCTGGGTTCTTGTATGTTTTGACTTCTTCCTTTCCAAATTTTGTATTCTGGCACCATACGAAAAAAGAGGATAGGCAGAGTATCCATCATGAAATAAAAAACACAGCACATTGGCGTTTCATGCTTAGAAATCTACAGGTAACAAGACCAAGATATGTTTTACTGTTTTGACAAATGAAATGTAACCCTTTTGCCGAGGCCAAAGCTAGTAATTCCTTCCAAATGGAGTGCAAATGGGATTTTCTGGTGTATTCAATCAGCAGCATTCAGCTTTCTTGATTGGCAATGTCCTGAATTGGTTCTGGGCTTTTCTTGGTTTTGTCTTCTTCCTTTCCACATTTTGTATTCTGGCACCATACGAAAAATGAGGATAGGCAGAGTATTAATAATGAAATAAAAAACACAGCAAATTAGCATTTCCTGCTGACAAATCTACAGGCAACCTGACCAAGCTGAGTTTTTGTGTTTTGGAAAATGAAATGCAACACTTTTGCCGAGGTCACAGCTAGGAATTCCCTCCTAATCAAGTGCAAATGGGATTTTCAATTGTATTCAATCAGCAGCATTCAGCTTTCTGGATTGGCAGTTTCCGAAATGGTTCTGGGTTTTTGTTTGTTTTGTCTCGTCCTTTCCAAATTTTGTATTCTGGCACCATACGAAAAAAGAGTTTAGGCAGAGTTTTAATAATGAAAAAAAAAAACACAGTAAATTGGCGTTTCATGCTGAGAAATCTACAGGAAACAAGACCAGATATGTTTTACTGTCTTGACAAATGGAATGTAACACTTTTGCCTAGGCTAAAGCTAGGAATTCCTTCCAAATCGAGTGCAAATGTGATTTTCAGGTGTATCCCATCAGCAGCATTCAGCTTTCTTGATTGGGAATTTCATAAATTGGTTCTGGGTTTTTGCTTCTTTTGCCATCTTGCTATACAAATTTTGTATTCTGGCACCATACGAAAAAAGAGGTTAGTCAGAGTATCCATAATGAAGTAAAAAACACAGCACATTGGCGTTTCATGCTTAGAAATCTACAGGCAACAAGACCCAGATATGGTTTACTGTTTTGGAAAATGAAATGTAACCCTTTTGCTGAGGCCACAGCTAGGAATTCCCGCCAAATCAAGTGAAAATGGGATTTTCAGGTGTATTCCAACAGCAGCATTCAGCTTTCTTGATTGGCAATTTCCTAAATTGGATCTGTGCTTTTCTTTGTTTTCCCTTTTCCTTTACAAATTTTTTATTCTGGAACCATTTGAAAAAAGAATTTACCAGAGTATTAAAACTGAAATAAAAAACACAGCACATTGGCGTTTCCTACTGAGAAATCTACAGGCAACAAGACTAAGATATGTTTTACTGTTTTGACAAATAATATGTAACACTTTTGCCGAAGCCACAGCTAGGCATTCACACCATATAGAGTGCAAATGGAATTTTCTGGTGTATTCCATCAGGAGCATTCAGCTTTCTTGATTGGCAGTTTCCTGAATTGGTTCTGGGTTTTTGTTTGTTTTGTCTTCTTCCTTTCAAAATTTTGTATTCTGGCACCATACGCAAAAAGAGGATAGGCAGAGTATTAATAACAAAATAAACAACACAGCAAATTGGCATTTCCTGCTTACAAATGTACAGGCAACATGACCAAGATGAGTTTTTGTGTTTTCGAAAATGAAATGTAACCCTTTTGCCGAGGCCAAAGCTAGGAATTCCCTCCAAGTCGAGTGCAAATGGGATTTTCAGGTGTATTCCATCAGCAGCATTCAGCTTTCTTGATTGGCAGTTTCCGAAATTGGTTCTTGGTTTTTGCTTGTTTTGCCATCTTGCTATACAAATTTTGTATTCTGGCACCATAAGAAAAATGAGGTTAGTGAGACTATCCATAATGAAATAAAAAACAAAGCAAATTGGCATCTCGTGCTTAGAAATCTACAGGCAACATGACCAAGATGAGTTTTTGTGTTTTGAAAATGAAATGTAACCCTTTTGCCATGGCCACAGCTAGGAATTCCTTCCAAATCGAGGGCAAGTGGGATTTTCAGGTGTATTCAATCAGCAGCATTCAGTTTTCTTGATGCCAATTTCCTAAAATGCTTCTGTGTTTTTGCTTCTTTTGCCATCTTGCTATACAAATTTTGTATTCTGGCACCATACTAAAAAAGAGTTTAAGCAGACTATCCATAATTAAATAAAAAACACAGCAAGTTGGCATTTCATGCTTAGAAATCTACAGGCAAAAAGACCAAGATATGTTTTACTGTTTTGACAAATGAAATGTAACCCTTTTGCCGAGGCCAAAGCTAGTAATTCCTTCCAAATGGAGTGCAAATGGGATTTTCTGGTGTATTCAATCAGCAGCATTCAGCTTTCTTGATTGGCAATGTCCTCAATTGGTTCTGGGCTTTTCTTGGTTTTGTCTTCTTCCTTTCCACATTTTGTATTCTGGCACCATACGAAAAAAGAGGATAGGCAGAGTATTAATAATGAAATAAAAAACACAGCAAATTAGTGTTTCCGGCTGAAAAATCTACAGGCAACCTGACCAAGATGTTTTTTTGTTTTGGAAAAAGGAATGTAACCCTTTTTCCGAGGCCACAGCTAGGAATTCCTTCCAAATCGAGTGCAAATGGGATTTTCAGGTGTATTCAATCAGCAGCATTCAGCTTTCTTGATTGGCAATTTCCGAAATAGGTTCTGGGTTTTTCTGTGTTTTGCCATCTTGCTTTCCAAATTTTGTATTCTGTCACCATATGAAAAAAGAGCATAGGCAGAGTATTCAAGATGAAATAAAAAACACCGCAAACTGGCATTTCCTGCTGAGAAATCTACAGGCAACATGACCAAGATGAGTTTTTGTGTTTTGGAAAATGAAATGAAACCCTTTTGCCGAGGCCACAGCAAGGAATTCCCTCCAAATCGAGTGCAAATGGGATTTTCAGGTGTATTCAATCAGCAGCATTCAGCTTTCTTGATTGGCAATTTCTTAAATTCGTTCTTTGTATTTGTTTGCTTTGCCATCTTGCTTTCCAAATTTTTTATTCTTGCACCTTATGAAAAAAGAGGATAGGCTGAGTATCCATAATGAAATACAAAACACAGCAAATTGCAGTATTCTGCTTAGAAATCTACAGGCAAAACTGACCAAGATGAGTTTTTGTGTTTTAACAAATGAATTGTATCCCTTTTGCCGAGGCCTCAGATAGGAATTCTCTCCAATCGAGTGCAAATGGGATTTTCAGGTGTATTCAATCAGCAGCATTCAGCTTTCTTGATTGGCAATTTCTTAAATTCGTTCTTTGTTTTTGTTTGCTTTGCCTTCTTCCTTTCCAAATTTTGTATTCTGGCACTCTACGAAAAAAGAGGAAAGGCAGAGGATCCGTAATGAAATAAAAAACACAGCACATTGGCGTTTCATGCTTAGAAATCTACAGGCAACATGACCAAGTTGAGTTTTTGTGTTTTGGAAAACGATATTTAACTCTATTGCCGAGGCCACCGCTAGGAATTCCCTGCAAATCGAGTGCAAATGGGATTTTCAGGTGTATTCAATCAGCAGCATTCAGCTTTCTTGATTGGCATTTTCCTAAATTGGTTCTGGGTTTTGCGTTTTGTCTTCTTCCTTTCCATATTTTGTATTCTGGCACCATACGAAAAAAGAGAATAAGCAGATTATTAAAAAGAAATACAAAGCACAGCACATTGGCGTTTCATGCTTAGAAATCTACAGGCAACATGAGCAAGATGAGTTTTTGTGTTTTGGAAAACGAAATGTAACCCATTTCCCGAGGACCCAGCTAGGAATTCCCTCCAAATCGAGTGTGAAAGCGATCTTCATGTATATTCAATAAGCAGAATTCAGCTTTCTTGATTGGCAATTTCCTAAATTGGTTCTGGGTTTTTGTTTGTTTTGCATTCTTCCTTTCCAAATTTTGTATTCTAGCAATATACGAAAAAAGAAGTTAGGCAGAGTATTAATAAAGAAATAAAAAACTCAGCAAATTGGCTTTTTCGGCAGAGAAATCTACAGGCAACATGACCAAGATGCGTTTTTGTGTTTTGGAAAATGAAATGAAACCCTTTTGCCGAGGCCACAGCAAGGAATTCCCTCCAAATGGAGTGCAAATGGGATTTTCAGGTGTATTCAATCAGCAGCATTCAGCTTTCTTGATTGGCAATTTCCTAAATTGGTTCTGTGCTTTTGTTTGTTTTGACATCTTGGTTTCCGAATTTTGTATTCTGGCACCATACGAAAATGAGTTTAGGCAGAGTATCCATAATGAAATACAAAACACAGCAAATTTGCACTTCATGCTTAGAAATCTACAGGCAACATGACCAAGATGAGTTTTTACATTTTGGTTTATGAAATGTAACATTTTTCCCATGGCCCCACCTAGGAATTCCCTCCAAATCGAGTGCAAATAGGATTTTCAGGTGTATTCAATCAGCAGCATTCAGCATTTTGGATTGGCAGTTTCCTAAATTGGTTCTGGGTTTTTGTTTGTTTTGCCTTCTTCCTTTCCAAATTTTGTATTCTGTCAGCATATGAAAAAGAGAATAGGCAGAGGATCCGTAATGAAATACAAAACACAGCACATTGGCGATTCATGCTTAGAAATCTACAGGCAACATGACCAAGATGAGTTTTTGTGTTTGGAAAACGAAATGTACCCTTTTACCGAGCCCACAGCTAGGAATTCCCTCCACATTGAGTGCAAAAGTGAATTTCAGGTGTATTCAATCAGCACCATTCATCTTTCTAGATTGGCAATTTCATAAAGTTGTTCTTTGTTTTTCTTTGTTTTGCCATGTTGCTCTCCTAATTTTGTATTCTAGCACCATACGAAAAAAGAAGTAAGGCAGAGTATTAAAATGAAATACAAAACAGAGCACATTGGCGTTTCATGCTTAGAAATCTCCAGGCAACATGACCAAGATTAGATTTGTATTTGGGAAAACGATATATAACCCTTTTGCCGAGGCCCCAGCTAGGAATTCCCTCCAAATCGAGTGCAAATGGGATTTTCCGGTGTATTCAATCAGCAGCATTCAGCTTTCTTGATTGGCAATTTCCTAAATTGGTTCTGGGTTTTCGTTCTGTCTTCTTCCTTTCCATATTTTGTATTCTGGCACTATACGAAAAAAGAGGCTATTCAGAGGATCCATAATGAAATAAATAAAAGAGCAAATATCTGTTTCCTACTGAAAAATCTACAGGCTACATGGACAAGATGAGTTTTTGTGTTCTGAAAAATGAAATGTAACACTTTTGCCGAGGCACCAGCTAGGAATTCCCTCCAAATCGAGTGCAAATGGGGTTTTCAGGTGTATTCAATCAGCAGCATTCAGCTTTCTTCATTGGCAATTTCCTAAATTGGTTCTGGGTTTTTGCTTGTTTTGCCTTGTTCCTTTCCAAATTTTGTATTGTGGCCCTATACGAAAAAAGAGTTTGGACCGACTATCCATAATGAATTAAAACACACACCACATTACCATTTCCTTCTGAGAAATCTACAGGCAACATGACCAAGATAAGTTTAATGTTTTGGAAAATAAATGTAATGCTTTTGCCAAGGCTACAGCTTGGAATTCCCTCCAAATCAGGTGCAAATGGGATTTTCTGGTGTTTTCAATCAGCAGCATTCTGCTTTCTTGATTGGCAATTTCCTAAATTGGTTCTGGGTTTTTGCTTGTTTTGCCTTCTTCCTTTTGAATTTTGTATTCTGGCACCATACGAAAAAAGAGTTTATCCAGATTATCCATAATGAAATACACAGCAAATTGGCGTCTCATGCTTAGAAATCTACAGGCAACAGGACCAAGATGAGTTTTTGTGTTTTCGAAAATGAAATGTAACTCTTTTGCGGAGGCCAAAGCTAGGAATTCCTTCCAATTTGAGTGCAAACGGGATTTTCAGGTGTATTCCAACAGCAGCATTTAGCTTTCCTGATGGCAATTTCCTAAATTGCTTCTGTGTTTTTGCTTCTTTTGCCATCTTGCTATACAAATTTTGTATTCTGGCACCATACGAAAAAAGAGGTTAGGCAGACTATCCATAATGAAATAAAAAACACAACAAATTGGCGTTTCATGCTTAGAAATCTACATGGAAAAAGACCAAGATTTGGTTTACTGTTTTGACAAATCAAATGTAACACTTTTTCTGAGGCCAAAGCTAGGAATTCCTTCCCAATCGAGTGCAAATGATATTTTCTGGTGTATTCCAAGAGCAGCATTCAGCTTTCTTGATTGGCAATTTCCTAAATTGGAACTGTGCTTTTCTTTGTTTTCCCTTCTTCCTTTACAAATTTTTTATTCTGGAACCATTTGAAAAAAGAATTTATCAGAGTATTAATAATGAAATAAAAAACACAGAACATTGGCGTTTCCTACTGAGAAATCTACAGGCAACAAGACCAAGATATGTTTTACTGTTTTGACAAATGAAATGTAACACTTTTGCCAAAGCCACAGCTAGGAATTCACACCAAATAGAGTGCAAATGGAATTTTCTGGTGTATTCCATCAGGAGCATTCAGCTTTCTTGATTGGCAGTTTCCTGAATTGGTTCCGGATTTTTGTTTGTTTTGTCTTCTTCCTTTCCAAATTTTGTATTCTGGCACCATACGAAAAAAGAGGATAGGCAGAGTATCCATAATGAAATAAAAAACACAGCAAATTGGCGTTTCCTGCTGAGAAATCTACAGGCAAGAACCCAAGATGAGTTTTTGTGTTTTGGAAATGAAATGTAACCCCTTTGCCGAGGCCACAGCTAGGAATTCCTTCCAATTCGAGTGCAAACAGAATTTTGAGGTGTATTCAATCTGCAGCATTCAGCTTTCTTGAATGGAAATTTCATAAATTGGTTCTGGGTTTTGGCATCTTTGGCCATCTAGCTATACAAATTTTGTATTATGGCACCATAAGAAAAATGAGGTTAGTGAGAGTATCCATAATGAAATAAAAAACACAGCACATTGGCGTTTCATGCTTATAAAACCACAGGCAACAAGACTAAGATAAGTTTTACTGTTTTGGAAAATGAAATATAACCCTTTTGCCAAGGACACAGCTAGGAATTCCCTCCAAATCGAGTGCAAATGGGATTTTCAGGTGTATTCAATCAGCAGCATTCAGCTTTCTTGATTTGCAATTTCCTAAATTGGATCTGGGTTTTTGCTTGTTTTGCCTTCTTCCTTGACAATTATTGTATTCTGGCACCATACGAAAAAAGAGGTTAATCAGAGTATCCATAATGCAATAAAAAACACAGCAAATTGGCGTTTCCTGCTGACAAATCTACAGGCAACATGACCAAGATGAGTTCTTGTGTTTTGGAAAACGAAATGTAAAGCTTTTGCCGAGGCCACAGCTTGGAATTCCCTCCAAATCGAGTGCAAATGGGATTTTCAGTTGTATTCAATCAGCAGCATTCAGCTTTCTTGATTGGCAATTTCCTAAATTGGTTCTGGGTTTTTGTTTGTTTTGTCTTCTTCCTTTCCACTTTTTGTATTCTGGCACCATACGAAAAAACACTTTAGGCTGAGTATTAATAATGAAATACAAAACAGAGCAAATTGGCATTTCCTGCTGAGAAATCTACAGGCAACATGACCAAGAAGAGTTTTTGTGTTTTGGAAAATGAAATGTAACCCTTTTGCCGAGGCCACAGCTAGGAATTCCTTCCAATTTGAGTGCAAACGGGATTTTCAGGTGTATTCAATCAGCAGCATTCAGTCTTCTGGATTGGGAATTTCCTAAATTGGTTCTTGGTTTTTGTTTGTTTTGCTATCGCTATACAAATTTTGTATTCTGAAACCATACGAAAAAAGAGTTTAGGCAGACTATCATAATGAAAAAAAAACACAGCACATTGGCATTTCATGCTTAGAAATCTACAGGCAGCAAGAACAAGAGAAGTTTAAGTGTTTTGGAAAATGAAATGTAACCCTTATGCCGAGGCAACAGCTTGGAATTCCCACCAAATCGAGTGAAAATGGGATTTTCAGGTGTATTCCATCAGCAGCATTCAGCTTTCTTGATGGCAATTTCCTAAATTGGTTCTGGGTTTTTGCTTGTTTTGCCTTCTTCCTTTCCAAATTTTGTAATCTGGCACCATACGAAAAAAGAGTTTAGGCAGACTCTCCATATGAAATACAAAACACAGCACATTCGTGTTTCCTGCTGAGAAATCTACAGGCAACATGACCAAGATGAGTTTTTGTGTTTTGGAAAATGTCATGTAAGCCTTTTACTGAGGCCACATCTAGGAATTCCCTCCAAATCGAGTCCAAATAGGATTTTCAAGTGTATTCAATCATCAGAATTCAGCCTTCTTGATTGGAATTTCCCAAATTGGTTCTGGGTTTTGTTTGTTTTGCCTTCTTCCTTTCCAAATTTTGTATTCTGGCACCATATGAAAATGGAGGTAAGGACGATTATTATTATTGAAATACAAAACATAGCAAATTGGCAATTCCTGCTGAGAAATCTACAGGCATTATGACCAAGATGAGTTTTTCTGTGTTGGAAAATGAAATGTAACCCTTTTGCTGAGGCCACAGCTAGGAATTCCTTCCTATTCAAGTGCAAACGGGATTTTCAGGTGTATTCCATCAGCAGCATTCAGCTTTCTGGATTGGCAATTTCATAAATTGGTTCTGGGTTTTTGTTTGTTTTGACATCTTGCTATTCAAATTTGTATTCTGGCACCACACGAAAAAAGACTTTAGGCCGAGTATTAATAATGAAATAAAAAACACAGCACATTGGCATTTCCTTCTGAGAAATCTACAGGCAACAGGACCAAGATGAGTTTTTGTTTTTTGGAAAATGAAATGTAACACTTTTTCCGAGGTCACAGCTAGGAATTCTCTCCAAATCGAGTGCAAATGGGATTTTCAGGTGTATTCAATCAGCAGCATTCAGCATTCTTGATTGGCAATTTCCTAATTTGGTTATGGGTTTTTGCTTGTTTTGCCTTCTTCCTTTCCAAATTTTGTATTCTGGAACCATACGAAAATGAGTTTAGGCAGAATATGCATAAAGAAATAAAAAACACAGCAAATTGACATTTCCTGCTGAGAAATCTACAGGCAACTTGACGAAGATGAGTTTTTGTATTTGGAAAATGTAATGTAAGTCTTTTGCTGAGGCCACAGATGCGAATTCCCTCCAAATCGAGTGCAAATGGGATTTTCAGGTGTATGCAATCAGCAGCATTCAGCTTTCTTGTTGGCAATTTCCTTTATTGGTTCTGGGTTTTTATTTGTTTTGCCTTCTTCCTTTCCAAATTTTGTATTTTGGCACCATACGAAAAAAGACCTTAGGCTGAGTATTAATAATGAAATACAAAACAGAGCAAATTGGCGTTTGCTCCTGAGAAATCTACAAGCAACATGACCGAGATGAGTTTTTGTGTTTTGGAAAATGAAATGTAACACTTTGGCGGAGGCTACAGCTAGGAAATCCTTCCAAATCGAGTACAAATGGGATTTTCATGTGTATGCAATCAGCAGCATTCAGCTATCTTGATGGGCAAGTTCCTAAATTGGTTCTGTGTTTTTCTTTCTTTTTCCATCTAGCTTTCCAAATTTTGTATTCTGGCATCATATGAAAAAAGAGGTTAGGCAGAGTATCCATCATGAAATAAAAAACACAGCAAATTGGCGTTTCCTGCTGAGAAATCTTCAGGCAACATGACCAAGATGAGTTTTTGTGTTTGAAAATGTAATGTAAGCCTTTTACTGAGGCCACAGCTAGGAATTCCCTCCAAATCGAGTGCAAATAGGATTTTCAGGTGTATTCAATCAGCAGCATTCAGCCTTCTTGATTGGGAATTTCCTAAATTGGTTCTGGGTTTTTGTTTGTTTTGCCTCCTTCCTTTCCAAATTTTGTATTCTGGCACCATACGAAAAAAGAGTTTAGGCAGACTATCCATAATGAAATAAAAAAACACAGCAAATTGGCATTTCCTGCTGACAAATGTACAGGCAAAAATGACCAACATGAGATTTTGTGTTTTGGAAAATGTAATGTAAGACTTTTGCTGAGGCCACAGCTTGGAATTCCCTCCAAATCGAGTGCAAATGGGATTTTAAGGTGTATTCAATCAGCACCATTCAGCTTTTTGATTGGCAATTTCCTAAATTGGTTCAGGGTTTTTGTTTGTTTTGTCTTCTTCCTTTCCAAATTTTGTATTCTGGCACCATACGAAAAAAGAGGATTGGCAGAGGATCCATAATGAAATAAAAATACAGCAAATTGGAATTTCATGCTTAGAAATCTTCAGGCAACATGACCATGATGAGTTTTTTGTTTTGGAAAATGAAATGTAACGCTTTTGCCGTGGCCACACCTACGAATTCCTTCCAAATTGAGTGCAAATGGGATTTTCACGTGTATGCAATCAGCAGCATTCAGCTTTCTTAAATGGCAATTTCATGAATTGGTTTGGGTTTGTGTTTCTTTTGCCTTCTTCCTTTCCAAATTTTATATTCTGGCAGCATATGAAAAAAGAGGTTAGGCAGAGTATTAATAATGAAATAAAAAACACAGCACATTGGAGTTGCCTGCTGAGAAATCTACAGGCAACATGACCAAGACGAGTTTTTGTGTTTTGTAAAATGAAATGTAACACTTTTGCTGAGACCACAGCTTGGAATTCCCTCCAAATCAAGTGCACATGAGATTTTCAAGTGTATTCAATCAGCAGCATTCAGCTTTCTTGATTGGCAAGTTCCTAAATTGGTTTTGGGTTTTTGCTTCTTTTGCCTTCTTCCTTTCCAAATTTTGTATTCTGGCACCACACAAAAAAAGACTTTAGGCCAAGTATTAATAATGAAATAAAAAACACAGCAAATTGGTGTTTCTTGCTGAGAAATCTACAGGCAACATGAAAAACATGAGTTTTTGTGTTTCAGGAAATGAAATGTAACTCTTTTACCGAGGCCACAGCTAGGAATTCCCTCCAAATCAAGTGCAAATCGGAGTTTCAGGTGTATTCAATCAGCAGCATTCAGCTTTCTGGATTGGCAAGTTCCCTATTGGTTGTGGGTTTTTGCTTGTTTTGCCTTCTTCCTTTCCAAATTTTGTATTCTGGAACCATATGAAAAAAGAGGTTAGGCCGAGTATTAATAATGAAATAAAAAACACAGCACATTGGCGTTTCCTGCTGAGAAATCTACAGGCAACATGACCAAGATGAGTTTTTGTGTTTGAAAATGTAATGTAAGCCTTTTACTGAGGCCACAGCTAGGAATTCCCTCCAAATCGAGTGCAAATAGGATTTTCAGGTGTATTCATTCAGCAGCATTCAGCCTTCTTGTTTGGGAATTTCCTGAATTGGTTCTGGGTTTGAGTGTGTTTTGCCTTCTTCCTTTCCAAATTTTGTATTCTGGCACCATACGAAAAAAGAGTTTAGGCAGACTATCCATAATGAAATAAAAAAAACACAGCAAATTGGCATTTCCTGCTGACAAGTGTACAGGCAAAATGACCAACATGAGTTTTTGTGTTTTGGAAAATGAAATGTAACGCTTTTGCTGAGGCCACAGCTTGGAATTCCCTCCAAATCGAGTGCAAATGGGATTTTAAGGTGTATTCAATCAGCAGCATTCAGCTTTTTGATTGGCAATTTTCTAAATTGGTTCAGGGTTTTTGTTTGTTTTGCCTTCCTCCTTTCCGAATTTGTATTCTGGAACCATACGACAAAAGAGGATTGGCAGAGGATCCATAATGAAATAAAAATACAGCAAATTGGAATTTCATGCTTAGAAGTCTTCAGGCAACATGACCATGATGAGTTTTTTGTTTTGGAAAATGAAATGTAACGCTTTTGCCGTGGCCACACCTACGAATTCCTTCCAAATTGAGTGCAAATGGGATTTTCACGTGTATGCAATCAGCAGTTTCAGCTTTCTTAAATGGCAATTTCATGAATTGGTTTGGGTTTGTGTTTCTTTTGCCTTCTTCCTTTCCAAATTTTGTATTCTGGCAGCATATGGAAAAAGAGGTTAGGCAGAGTATTAAAAATGAAATAGAAAACACAGCACATTGGAGTTGCCTGCTGAGAAATCTACAGGCAACATTACAAAGATGAGTTTTTGTGTTTTTTTTTCTTTGTTTTTTTTTTAAAGCTTTTATTTACAGAATATAAATTTCCAAATACAGCTAATGGATTACAATGGCTCCCCCCCACACAACTTCCCTCCCTCCCACTACCCTCCCCTTTCCACTCCCTCTCCCCTTCCATTCACATCAAGATTCATTTTCAATTCTCTTTATACACAGAAGATCAGTTTAGTACATATTACGTAAAGATTTCAACAGTTTGCCCTCACATAGAGACACATAGTGAAAATACTGTTGGAGTATTAGTTATAGTATTAATTCACAATGTACAGCACATTAAGGACAGGGATCCTACACAATTTTTTTTAAAGAATTGATTAATTATCTATGCAATTTCCAATTTAACACCCAGATTTTTTAATCATTTGTAATTATCT
>JADBBT010001775.1:0-13915 GCA_015711505.1 Sylvilagus bachmani
GGGTTGGCCGTTGTCTGGCAATGATGACCCACTTGCCCTCACTGAGAACAAAGTTCGGTAATGAGAATCTTTGTTATGGACTCAAGTTCTGAGCCAGACAGGATGCCCACCCACCTCTGATCCAAACCCTACCGCCCGACTGGTGGTGGCGATGGCAGTTGAAGGCTGAGTGAGTTTAAAGTCCTATGGGGTGTGAGTTTCCTAGGTGGCGTGTCAGGATGCTGCTCTGAAGGCAGAGGGCAGGTTGGGGACACTTGGAGATTTGCATTTTGTTCACTCAGTGCTCAATCCTAGATGTACAGTGCTCATGTGAAAGTGCTGTTTGTAAGTAATTACAAGCAGGTGTTAAGCTATTTTTTAGTTGTTTTCTAATGTTTAGTTTATTACTGATTTAATGTTTTCCAGGGGTTTTTCATTGATGGTTGAAAACTTTTCTGTTTAATTTTCCTTTTTCTTTTGCACCTGCAAATTTCTTCCTGTCTTCTGGCTGTAATGCCCACTTGCTGGAAGAGAAGCAGAAGGATGACAGTTTCTTTTATATGTTTTCCTCTTTGCCTTCACCCACGAATATGGGAAATTCTTTATTTTGTCTTCACTTTTCCAAATTGTACAGTGTTCTGGCTGAATGTCATGGGTTTTTTGTTTTTGTTTTAAAAGAAAAAAGAAAATCTCCCCTTCTTTCCCTCAACCTATTGTTCTTCCCTGGTCATGTTTCTCTGTGGTGACTTATTCTAGATCTGAACTACTTTTCTTGCTATGAATAATTTACTCATTTTTCAGTAGACATTTAGGTGACGTTAGCTCTTCTCCTATGGAATCGTAAATGTCTTTTGGATCAAGAAAATATTTAGGGACACCACCTCATCTTTAGTTAAGAAACTGTCCCTTACTTTTATAAGTGTATAAATATCATTCTCTATTTGTTATTCTGTAATTATGTTTACAGAGTAAATTATTTCTCCTGAAATTTCGGTAATTCCTTTTGGAAACTTTCCCTGAATATCTGGCCTTTTCCCTCTTTAGTCCTTGGCACTTTATTCTTTTTTTTTCTCCCTAGCTGATATGTTAGTTGATTTGATGTAGTCAACATCTCAGGGATTTAAAACTTTGCATTTATTAATGACAATATTTTAGCTTGTCAGTTTTTAAAGTTATTCATTGATTTGAGGGAGTGCTGCCATCTGTTGATTCACTCCCCAGGTTCCTCAGTGACCAAAGCTGTCCTGGGGCAGACACTTAAAACCAAGAATATAATCCAGGTATCCTGCATGGGTGGCAGGAGCCCAGTTCCTTAAGGCATTATCTGCTGCCTCCCAGGGTGGAGTCAGGGAGTTAGAACTGTGAGTCAAACTCGGGCATTCTTTTTTCTTTTTCTTTTTGTTAAGATTTATTTATTTAGTTGAAAGGCAGAGAGGCAGAGAGAGAGATCTTCTAACCACTGGTTCACTCCCGAAATGGCTGCAAATGGCTGCAAATGGCTGCACCACTCTGAAGGAGCCAGGAGCTTCTTCTGGGTCTCCCACATGGATGCAGGGGCCCAAGGACTTGGGCCATCTTCCACTGCTTTCCCAGGCCATAGCAGAGAGCTGGATCACAAGAGGAGGAGCCAGGACTCCAGTGGGTGCCCATATGGGATGCCGGCACTATAGAGGGTGGCTTTACCTGCTATGCCACAGCGCCGGCCCCCAGCTCTGGCATTCTGATGTGGAATATAGGCATCATAACCACTAGGCTTAACACTCTCTCCTGATAGCATTTATTAAAGTGGCTCATAATCTTCTAACATAATTGTCAGCGTCGTAGAGGTAATATGCAGAGATTAGAGACAGCAAGGAAAAGGGGCAGCAGATGTCAGGGCACAGCCATAGTATAGGGCTTCAGCCTCCAGGTACCTGAGACCACAGGTCGTGAACTTTGGAGATGGATTCTGACTCAGTCTCTCCCTAATAAACCTTTGTCGCATTCACCCATTCCCTATACAGACACACACTCACTCTCTTATACTTAAGGTCTGGCTGCTCTCTGTACTTGCTGAGTTTGGGAGCTTTTCATTGATTAACTGAAAGACCCATTCCTGTGAACTTTGCACCCACTATAGCTTGGTAGAAAGTTCATAGATGGTGGAGTCACAGCCTGGACTAGAATTCTGATTATTTTACTTTCTACCTATAGTTTCAAATAAATGGCTTAACTCCTTTCAGCCTTATTTTTTCCATAGATACAGGGGCAGGGGTGCAGGATGATTCAAATTTTTGACCATTGCTTTACTGACACATACTGGTTTACTACACAGTACAGCCAGATTGTTTGAATTTGATCATGGCATTCTTGGTCTATAATTTGAGGCAAGTCTTCTAATTTGTGCCTTGATTTCCTCATCTGTAATAGTGTCCAAAGCACAGGGTTGTTTGGATGAGTCGGTGAATTAAGATGTGTTAAACATTTAGAGATATGCCAAATCTGGAATAAAACCACCATCATGATTAATATTACCTGTCTTGCAGGGTAGTGTTATAAACTGTGATGAAGAGTACGTGAAATTCTATATAGTATGATTTCTATATATGTATAATAAAAGCTCTAAGAGATCTTTTGGGTACTGGTTACTATTATAGACAGTTTGTTTCAGTAAATTTCATTACATAGTAGATTTTCTAATACATGAAAGAACTCAGCCCCTCGTTTGTTGCCATGGTGTCCTAGTGCCACATTTCAGTTCTGCATTCATTGTCACAGACTCTCAGTTCAGTGCTTCTATGTTTGGAAAGGACAGCGTTGATCGTCCAGGTGTTGGCTTATTGTGATTTTGGTGATGCTTTCTTTCCTTATCTCCAATAGAATGAAATGGTCCGGGAACTAGATGGCCACGTCCTGAAGTGTGTCAAAGACCAGAATGGCAACCACGTGGTTCAGAAATGCATTGAATGCGTACAGCCCCAGTCCTTACAGTTTATCATCGATGCTTTTAAGGGACAGGTAAGTGACTTAGGAAAGAAATATGGGAAACAGATTGATGGGTGTTTCCATTGTGAGCAGAAAGGATGGGGTTTGTGGCATGTCCTCAACATGCACTATGTGTCTGAGACTAGAGAGAGCAGTCCTGTCTAGTGGTGGTCAGTACCTGGCTCTCTGTTTCCAAGTCTCTTCCTTAACCTTCATTGAGAGAGCCTTCTTTCCTTTAGTAATGCAGATGACTCACGGCCGGGGGGCGGGGGATGCTCATGTGGGATGAAATACTGTTAGCAGAGTTGTTGAAATGAAATATCATTTGAAGAATAAATTTTCCTCCTTGGTTAAGTATTATTTATCCTGGTATTTGAATTTTTTTTCTCAAGGCTAAAAACCAGTTTTTAAAGATTTATTTATTTATTTGAAAGGCAAAGTGAGAGATCTTACATCTGCTGGTTCGCTCCTTAAATTCCTGCCGCAGCCAGGATTAGGCCAGGCTGAAGTCAGAGGCCAGGACGTCCATCTGGGCCTCCGTTGTGGGTGGCAGGGACCCACGTACTTGGAGCCATCATCTGCTGTTTCCCAAGATGCATGTTAGCAGGAAGCTAGGTCTGAAGGGTGGAGTAGCCGGATCTCAAACTGACATTATGATTCCATATGCAGGCATCCCAAGTGGTGCCTTGATCCCATGTGCCACAAAGCCTTATCTTGGTATTTGATAGTCTTTATTACTTCTTAAAATTAAGGTCATTTTCAGAACTGATCTTGTAGGTCTTATGTGAATGCATCTTTAAAATAACAAAGTATTAATCCTCTGCCTGTGGTGCCGGTGCCCCAGGTTCTAGTCCCTGTTGGGGCACCAGATTCTGTCCCAGTTGCTCTTCTTCCAGTCCAGCTCTCTGCTGTGGCCCAGGAGCGCAGTGCGGGATGGCCCAAGTGCTTGGGCCCTGCACCCGCATGAGAGACCAGCAGAAGCGCCTGGCTCCTGGCTTCAGATCAGTGCAGCACGCCAGCTGCAGCGGCCATTTGTGGGGTGAACCAACGGAAGGAAGACCTTTCTCTCTGTCTCTCTCTCACTGTCTAACTCTGCCTGTCAAAAAAAAAATAATAATAATAACAAAGTACTTCTTGCTTTAAATGTTTTTGAAAAGGATATGATTCAGGTTGGCTTGAACTGTGTTAAGTGACCACATAACTAGAGAGGATGTCTAATTTCTCCTCCTTCTGTATATGTCAGAGGAATTTTCTTGGCACCAAACTCTGAGCCAGAGTGTGCTTTCTTACACTTTAGTTTTTCTTTTTTTTTCCTTTTTATTTATTTATTTATTTTTGACAGGCAGAGTGGACAGTGAGAGAGAGACAGAGAGAAAGAGAGAAAGGTCTTCCTTTGCCGTTGGTTCACCCTCCAATGGCTGCTGCGGCCGGCGCGCTGCGGCTGGTGCACCGCGCTCATCCGATGGCAGGAGCCAGGCGCTAGGTGCTTTTTCCTGGTCTCCCATGGGGTGCAGGGCCCAAGCACTTGGGCCATTCTCCACTGCACCCCCGGGCCACAGCAGAGAGCTGGCCTGGAAGAGGGGCAACCGGGACAGAATCCGGCGCCCCGACTGGGACTAGAACCCGGTGTGCCGGCGCCGCAAGGTGGAGGATTAGTCTGTTGAGCCACGGCGCCGGCCTACACTTTAGTTTTTCTAGAGTTGCTGCTGAACTGGCTGCAGTTGTTAATTTCTTTTTTTTTCTTTTTTCTTTTCTTTTTTTTTTTTCTTTTTTTTTCTTTTTTGACAGGCAGAGTTACACAGTGAGACAGAGAGAGAGACAGAGACAGAGAGAAAGGTCCTCCTTTTTACATTTGTTCATCCCCCAAGTGGCCACTCCTGCCAGTGCATTGCGCCGATCTGAAGCCAGAAGCCAGGTGCTTCCTCCTGGTCTCCCATGCGTGTGCAGGACCCAAGGACCTGGGCCATCCTTCACTGCACTCCAGCGGCCACAGCAGTTGTTAATTTCTTTGCCAGGAAAATAAACATCCTCACCCACTTCCCCATAAGCCATGTGGGACAGAGAGTAAAAAGCACATCTCTTTTTTAGATGTGTGGAATTTGTTTTTGTTTTTTTTCTGAAAGGGTAGAAAATGAACAAAATCAAGTAAATTTTCGAGTGTTACAATGTGTATTGCTTAGCCTACATTGAAATACTGTTTCGTTTCTAAGGTTTCAAATTTGCTCAGTTACTGCCATGGTTGAGCAGATTACAGACAACAATTCAGGGATATATTAGCAGCTTTTGAGTTAATGAAAAAAGAGTTGGTTATTTACTTGAAAGTTAAGATCTTATGGTTATCAGAACACACAAGGTAGAATGATTAGGCCACTGAACAGAATATTTTTCAAGATGAAATCAAATAACTGATAAGTAGAATTAGAAACTCTAATAATATATAATAATATCAAAGGGCTAATAATTAGAATTATAAAGAAACTGTAATCAAAGAGAATAATGCAGAAATAGTCCCAAAACGTGAATTGACGTTTCACAGAAGCACACAAATTGCCAGTAGACATTTGAAAAAAAATTTTGTTGCCTTTAGTAATGAGGAAAATGGAAAATGAGGCTTAAACAGTAGACTGTTTTCTAGCCATCAGTGGCTGTGTGCTCCAGGAATGTGGGGGTCTAACACAACTATTGGCACAGTCACATTGAAAAACAATTTGGTGCCATCTTTCAGATTTCACAGTTGTGGTACTTGCGGTCTATCACCTCTGCCTAGGTTTATACCTGGTGAAAGAGCCCCATGTGTATACTGCAAGACCTACTTACACATGTTCTAAACAGCACTGTTTGCCTCATAGCAAAAGGTTCATGAGCGGGAGTTGGATTTATTTATTTATTTATTTATTTTAAGATTTAATTATTTATTTGAGAGACAGAGTCACAGAGAGAAAGGTCTTCTATCCACTGGTTCACTCCCCAAATTGCCAATGGAGCTGGGCCCATCTGAAGCCAGGAGCCAGGAGCTCCTTCTTGGTAGATCCACATGGGTACAGGTGCCTAAGCACTTGGGCTGTCTTCCACTGCTTTCCTAGGTGTGTTAGCAGGGAGCTGGGTTGGAAGTGAAGCTGCTGGGACTTGAACCCATGCCCATATGGGATGCTGGCACACCAGGCAGAGGCTTAACCTACACCACAATGCCAGCCCAGAGGATTTTTTTGTTTGTTTTTTGTTTTTTAAATCTCATACAAAGCCAACAGCATGCATGCATGCATCAATACAGGATAAGCTACAGAAACACAGTATTGTAAGTGAAAATTGGAAACATAGTGTTCAGTGATACAAATCAAGTTGTTCCAGACTTTAATTGCATAGCATTTCTGTAAATCAGAATTCAAGCACAACCATGCAGTATATTTTTATGTGTGCATGTGTATTTTTTTTTTAATTTTTAAGTTACATAAGTTTCATGTGTAGTATTTTTTTTAAGGATGCGAGAGAGGTATTTTAAAAGTTTGTGGAAAGGCCGGCGCCGCGGCTCACTAGGCTAATCCTCCACCTGCGGCACCGGCACACCGGGTTCTAGTCCCAGTCAGGGCGCCGGATTCTGTCCCAGTTGCCCCTCTTCCAGGCCAGCTCTCTGCTGTGGCCAGGGAGTGCAGTGGAGGATGGCCCAAGTGCTTGGGCCCTGCACCCCATGGGAGACCAGGAGAAGCATCTGGCTCCTGCCTACGGATCAGCGCGGTGCACTGGCCACAGCACATCGGCCACAGTGGCCTTGGAGGGTGAACCAATGGAAAAGGAAGACCTTTCTCACTGTCCACTCTGCCTGTCCAAAAAAAAAAAAAAAAAAGTTTGTGGATAGCCGGCGCAGTGGCTCACTAGGCTAATCCTCCACCTGCGGCACCCCAGGTTCTAATCCCAGTTGGGAGCACTGGTTCTGTCCCGGTTGCTCCTCTTCCAGTCTAGCTCTCTGCTGTGACCTGGGATAGTGGTGGAGGATGGCCCAAGCGCTTGGGTGCCTGTACCCGCATGGGAGACCAGGAGGAAGCACCTGGCTCCTGGCTTCGGATCCCTGTCGTTCCAGCCATAGCAGCCATTTGAGGGGTGAACCAACAGAAGGAAGATCTTTCTCTAAACTGCTAAAATTAGAGAAGTGATCATATAATTAATGCTGAACTTTAGGCATAAATGAACATGTGCTATAGGTAAAATAATGAGGCTAAATATTTTTATGTTTTTAGTGTTGTTTTAAAAAACCTATTCTGATCTTATAGCCACCAGTAGCATTACTAGGGCTATACAGATAGTTCCATTATAAAAATGTAACATGAACTTAGCCAAAACATTGATTTTTATAACTCACATAAGAGTTGAAATTTCTTATGTCTTTCGATAAACTTCTGTATTGTTTGTGTGCTTTGTCTCTTTGTTTATTGCTACAATTGAAGAACTTTATTTAAAAGCAATTCGGGAAGGTTACTAGGAATAGTAACTATTCAGCTGTAGCCAGATGGTTAACACGTAAGCCACATGACTTAGAATTCTTGTGCATTGTGCATTTTGGGAAATCTAAAGTACTGTATTTTCATTGATTATAAATCTTCCTTTACAGTTATTTTTATTCTTCCTTTGTAATCCCTTGTGAGATTATACTCTTGATTGTTTAAATGTGTTTTAAAAGACTCATTATGAATTTTATCCAAATCTTAAAAAGTCAAGACTTTTCTGAACTACTCCAGTCTTCCTCCATCCAATTGAATGTTATAAATATGAAAGACATTGGAAAGATGTAGTGTACATCATAAAATATCCTTAGGTGTAGTACATGATTTATCTTCTTGTTAATTTATAAAATATAGTCCAATAAATATAATACCGATAATCAGTTTTCTACTGAAAGTAAACTCATAGAGAGATCATAGGGAGATCTGCTTTTATATTAAGCAGATAAAAAACATGTGAAAAACCATGATAGAACATCTTTGCTTAGGCGTTGGTAAAGAAGCACTGAAGTTGGGTTTAGTATTTTCTGCATTTTAGTAGTAGAACAAAGCTGCCTTTATAGGATGTATACACTTAAGTCTTGAGGTTATTTCTTCCACACTAGCTTAATATGGACAGTTTTTTCTGGGAACTGCAAAAATAGTAAACAAAAGTAATTTTTCATCTTAGAAAATATCAACATACTATCTGGCTTACTGAAAGCAGTTAAATATCACTTACATGTTGTAGAGCATACTGGTATATGTTTTAGCATACAAGATTATGTGTTAAGTTAAATAATTATATTCTGCTATTTGGTGGCAAATAATGCCAATTATAAACCACAATTATTTCAAAAGTGAAGGTGATAGCTAGAAATAAACCTTAGTTTTGGTTACTTTATGTGTGTGATCCAGAAGTAACCATAAGTTTAAGACAATAAAATCTGAAACAGACTAGGTAAACCTGTTTATCTTGGCAAATGGTACTTTCATGTTAATAAAGACTATTGACTTGGGAAAAAAGTTTGTGGTTAGATGGAATTAAATGATCATTTAGGGGCGGATATTTGTCCCAGCAGTTAAGATGCTGTTTGGAAAGCCTGTGTCCTGTATCAGAATACCTGGAGTTAATTCCCAACTCTGGTTTCCTGCTGGCACACCCTGGGAAGCAGCACTTGGATTGTGTTGCTGCCTCCTGGCTTAGAGCCTGGCTGGTGCGAGCATTTGGGGAGTGAACTGGGGAAGGAGCATGTGCTCTCTCTTTCTCTGTCTTTGCCTGTTACATAAATAAAAGTTGAAAGCTCGGATTTTCTGTTAATGTTTTGAAGCCCCATGGCACAGTTGCAGATATAAAAACATACATAAAACACTTAGCATAGTGACCGACACTTGGTAAGCTATTGTTCCAGCTCTTGTAATCATTAATATTCTTGACTACAGATCTGAGGTACACATCACTCGCACAGGAAGATATAGAATCAAGGTTGGGTGGTCTGGATCTAAAGCCCTGAGCTTTTCTGTTGCTCCAAACCCAACACAGGATGTTGAGGCTTTTTTTCTGCTGAACAGCAGCCCAGTTAAATTCATAGCATTGTGTGTGGTTGGTGTGGTTGTATGAAAACATTGAGGATTTGATCCCAGCCCTTCCTTTTTCTGTTTGTAACTCTAGCCTTTGGAGAGCTGTCAGTTGACACTGCTAACTCAACTAAGAGGGTTTTTCATAACCTTGACTAATTCTGTTTCCTTCTAAACCTCTTGAAAAAGTAGTTTTTAGCTCTGAATTTATCCATGTCTCTAAATTTCTAAACTAATGGGCTTGTTTACACATCACACACACATCTCTTATTTGTAGAGAGAATGTAAATGCCGGTAAATTCATTTGTGAAAATCCGTGGGATAATGTTTCCAAACAGTACTGAAGCATTGAAAGTGGCAGCTACCATTTGTGGCCTTCTTCTGTCTCTTTGACCCAGGTGTTTGCTTTGTCTACGCATCCTTATGGCTGCCGAGTGATTCAGAGAATTCTGGAGCACTGTCTCCCTGACCAGACACTGCCTATCTTAGAGGAGCTGCACCAGCACACGGAGCAACTTGTACAGGTAAGGGAATCGCAGGAGAGGAACTGCAGACTGGGGCTCTGTGTGTTCTGTCAGCACAGGGCTCTCTTCCAGGAGAGGTGGATATATTTGAAATGCCCATTGCATCTTCTGAGTATGTGTTTATGCATAGCAAGCAGCCTGGTGTGTGTTTGCGTAGTGTGAGTAATGAGTAGATTCCTGGCCCTGGCTTCAGAACTCCTTCATGGCCAGCTGTGTCACCTTAGGTAGACCTACCATTTAACCCTTCAGGCCTCAGTTTCACATTGTCATGTGAACCAAGTGGATTAGTTAATGTCTTTCTGGCTTTGATACTTCCTTTGCCTCACCCACTGACTTGTGGGACATAAATATGTACCATTTCTCTGTTATGGGTTGGTAAAGTGAACCATTTGTGTGAAGAACTCAACTAGGACATTTAGGCATAAATAAATAGAGAAGTATTCCATTGTCTAGCAATAATGTGCACCAGTTTTTTATAGATAGGGAAAATTGTTACTGCTCATTTAAAAAATTTTTTGTGTTCCTTATGTGATCAGCTAAGCCATCTTGATATACAACAAAGATAGGTGTTAATGAGCCATAAGGACTTGGATAACCTGTAGGACTGGTTTTTACATAAATTTTATTTCTGTTGCTTCTCAAAAGGATCAATATGGAAATTATGTAATCCAACATGTATTGGAGCATGGTCGTCCTGAGGATAAAAGCAAAATTGTAGCAGAAATCCGAGGCAATGTCCTTGTATTGAGTCAGCACAAATTTGCAAGGTGAGTGTTAGGATTACATGGACTGTTTCTAGAGAGAGGATTAAGTATTATTTTAACTCTAAAGCGAAAGGATGAATTGTCATTCTCTTTTTAAATGTTTCTTCTTTGCAAAGTATATGTAGCTTGAAAAATCAGATAGTCCTACAAAGTACCAACCCCAAGAGTCCCTCAGTGGGCTTCTCATTCCCCCAGAGTTGGCCACATGAATGCCAGGGGATTGTGTTTCTATACTATTGCACTTTGGTAAACTGGGTATTTCATTAACTTATTTGGAATTATTAGGCATTCTTTACTTGAGTTCTTCTTCATTGTCTGAAAGATAGGTTAATCTGTTTATTTCCTTGAATGGTAGAGTGAGAGAGATATCTCCCACTCACTGGTTCACTGCCTCAAAAGCCTGCTACAGCTGGGGCTAGGCCTGGCTTCAAGGAGCCTGGAATTCCATCTGGGTCTTGCACCGAAGTACTTGAGCTGTCATGTACTATTCCCCAAGTAGCCTGGAATCTGGAGCAGAGCTGGACCTCAAACCCAGGCACTGAATCATGGGATGTGCCCATTGCTCACGCTAGAATCTCTTTTGCAGCTTCAGATTATCAAGATTAAGAATGAAGTGCATTAAATATTTCCAGTCATGATAGGTGTTACAGGTAACTGAAAAGTAGCAGGGATTGGAGAGGAAATGGGTGGCTCTTCCTTGGAGTTAGTGGTATGATCTTCTAGGTATATCCTGCTGCCCATATAGCATTTTCTGTTATTAGAGTGGTGCCCTTAAAAATTTTTTTAGGATGAATTACAAGGCAAATAGGAATCCTCAAACTCTATGGTTTTTTGTTTGTTTTTGTTTTGTTTTGTTTTGTTTTAAAGATTCGCTATTTATTTGAGAGGAAAAAGAGAGAGAAAGATCTTCCAACTGCTGGTTTGCTCCTCAAATGATTGCAACAGCCAAGGCTGGACAAATGGTTGCAATAGCTAGGAGCTACGAACTCCATACGGGATGCCTGCCTGAGTGGCGGGAGCCCAAGTATAAATACATTTTTTTTTTTTTTTTTAAGATTTATCTATTTGAAAGTTAGAGTTAGAGAGAGAGGTTTTCCATCGCTGGTTCACTCCCCAGTTGGCTGCAATGGCTGGAGCTGTGCTGATCCGAAACCAGGAGCCAGGAGCTTCTTCCAGGTCTCCATTGCAGGTGCAGGGGCCCAAGGACTTGAGCCATCTTCTGCTACTTTCCCAGGCCATAGCAGAACTGGATCAGAAGTGGAGCAGCTGGGACTTGAACTGGTGCCCACTGCAGGTGGTGGCTTTACCCACTATGCCATAGTGCTGGGCCCTATTTGTGGCATTTTTATAGCAGTGCATCATGGAAAATAGAGAAAAGAAATAAGGCACCTAAGTACAGGGATTTGGTACATAAGGAAGAGTGTTTACCTGAGCCTCTATATGTATGGTAGATTGCCCTAGAAAGTAGTTACTCCAAGTCAGCGGAAATTTCTAGGCAGTGGTTAAGGCCGTCTCTCAGGATTGTCAGCAAAAGCTGTTGTTCAGTAGCCGTCTGGACTGTGAAGTTCCTTTTCTGTGTGGGGGTGGTCCTGTGATCCAGAGCTGCTTCTCTCCCATCCCGAACTCTGCCGAGCCTTCAGCCTCCCACCCACCTGCCAGGTATTGGGCTTGGCTCCAACAATGTGAGCACAAATAATATGTATTTTCCTTTGACCTTATACAACTCATTCCCACACCGCCCCAGGAGCACAGTGTTGTCTTCTGCAACTAGTGCTCACAACTAAGCCTTTCTTGAGTGGTAAGCACCCATCAATCAGCACAGCAGTGTGTGATCATAGAAAACCCCAGCTTTAATGGACGATCCCCCTCTTTGATCTCCCACTGTGTTAGATCTGAGGTGTGGTTAGAAATGCTAACTCACTTTAGGGCCCACCTGTCCTTTACACTCATAAGAACATGTGGTAGTTGACCAGGTGCTGTGGTTCTGGCTTGTGTATCCCTTCGCTCAGTCTCTGGAGCCCCAGTAAATGCCCAGTCTGATGGGGGGCGGCAGGAAGACAGGCCAAGGTGAGACTTGGTCCTGGCCTCCCTGAGTTCGCAGCAGTGAGGAGAGGAGGATCGGCTTTGCTGAGTGCTTAACAACTGAACTTTGAGAAACCAGTCCTGGGGCCCTGTGTGTCCATCTGTTGACTTCCCCTCATTCCATTGCCCTCACCTGCTTAGAAATGGATTGGCTCCCATCTTCTCATAGACGTGATCTCAGATGAGGTTCACAACTGGATGCCTTGGAGGGCAAAAGGTAGAGAGCGAAGCCAGACAGCGGATAAGTTAATTTCCCACAGATGCTCGCTGTGTCTTGCTGCTAGGAATCCTGAGGGTCAAGATAGTGGTTAGACAAGCACAGCCTAACAGGAAGCCCTCTCCTAAGCGCTGTCCACACTGTGTCATTCCAGCAACGTCGTAGAAAAGTGTGTCACTCACGCCTCACGGACAGAGCGTGCTGTGCTCATCGATGAGGTGTGCACCATGAACGATGGTCCCCACAGTGCCTTATACACCATGATGAAGGACCAGTATGCCAACTATGTGGTCCAGAAGATGATCGACGTGGCAGAGCCAGGCCAGCGCAAGATCGTCATGCATAAGGTAGGCCGCATCCGGCAGGATCCAGCTGGAGAGGAGGGGTGCAAAGACTGCGTGCCCCTTTCTAAAGCCCACAGGAGAGCAAGCTGCACAGGTTGCTGCTCTTTGAGGAGCTGTCCCAGGCTGTGCTTCTTTTTCTTTTATGTGTGGTTGCCATGACCCCGCATATTTGCCCTGATCTCCCCATTAACTCTGTGTGAACTGGTAACCCTGGTGCCAGTTGTGATGAAGTGTTGCCCTCTCTGTGGTCTCGAGGAGTTCAGCTGGTCAACTCAACACATTGCCCTACTTGCCTTTCCTCCTTGCTCCCTCTTGTTCATTCGTTCCATTCACTTCCGCTGGCACACTGTCCCAAAGCCTGCTCGTGCCAGACATGAGGGCCTGGGGTTGATTAAGATCTGATCCCTGCCTGCAGTGCACAGTCTGGTGGGAAACGGCAGTGGGAAACGTCGTGAGCACGCAAGGGAGACCCTCACCCTGCCCACTGTCTTCCCCGGGCAGGCTGTGCAGGAGAAGACAGCTAAGAGGAGTTAGACTGGAAAAGGGGGATAGAACCCTGAAAGCTTTGTGTTGTGAGTGGGGAGCTCACGTGGAGATCGCCTGAAGAGACCCTCGGCTTCAGGATTAGCCCTGGGGCAGGTCCTACCCACACTGCCCAGACCATGGGGCACGGGCAGGGAAGCAAACCCACAGGGAGGATGTACTGCAGCTGTGTTTCTGCTGGCCAGTGCCAGCAGCCTCTGGGAGCTTCTCATCTGAGCCCTCAGCCCCTGGGCTCTGAGCTCACTCAGCCCTTCTCAGTTCAGGGGTTGGCCGTTGTCTGGCAATGATGACCCACTTGCCCTCACTGAGAACAAAGTTCGGTAATGAGAATCTTTGTTATGGACTCAAGTTCTGAGCCAGACAGGATGCCCACCCACCTCTGATCCAAACCCTACCGCCCGACTGGTGGTGGCGATGGCAGTTGAAGGCTGAGTGAGTTTAAAGTCCT
>JADBBT010001777.1:0-13909 GCA_015711505.1 Sylvilagus bachmani
TCCCAGAGAGAAGCGCAGGCCCTCAGATTCACTGCTTCACACAGGTCTGAAAACCCAGGAGGATTCTTCCGCCTCCGGAGCAGAGGGAGGGCAGTGCTCTAACCTGTATACTCTCTTGATCTCTCTCTTGTGGGACTCCAGCTGGGAGTCTGACCCGTGATAGGGAGGTGCCCCGTGGCCCCGCGTACCTGTGCGCTGTAGGGCCTCCTTCCCCACCTCCAGGAACCCACGGAGCCACTCCACGCACTCGCCCTCCAGGAAGGACGTGCACTGCTCCCTATCCCACTCGGGCTTCCAGATGTTAGTCTTGGTGTCCACCGCGGTCCAGGAGTGCAGGTGCTCATTCAGGACGAGGTAGTCGGCGCCGTCGTAGGCATACTGACTGTATCCCCGGAGGAAGCACCCGTCTGGCCCCACTTCACAGCCGAACATAGACTGGAGTGTGTGAGACCCTGGCCCCGCCAAGTCTCGCGGTCAGCCTGGGCACCACAAGCCACTCACCTACTCCACCCAGAAACAAATGCACCCAGTTACTGCCCCCCCCCCCCCAAAGTCCGACCAGAGATGATGATGGTCATCGCGTTTTACCACCTCATCTGAAACACAACCACAGGGAATCCCCGGCTCTTGCTGGGTGAAGGAGCTGCGCGGGTCCTGTGGCCACAGGGTGAAGCTCTGAGGAGACTTTGGCAACCAGGGACGGGGAGGGGTCGTGGGCTGCGATCGGCCCGGGTCACTCACCGGCCTCGCTCTGGTTGTAGTAGATGCGCAGGTTGCTCAGGACCTCGAGGTAACTTAGCATTTCGCCCTTCAAGATCTGCGTTTGCGTGTCCCAGAACCCGGGCTCCACCTGCTGCCCCCACGGCTCCCGAGGCTCGGCCCTGGGACTCGCGGCGTCGCTGTCGAAGCGCCCGCATTGCGTGTCGTCCACGTAGCCCACGGCAGTGAAGCGCGGCTCCCCCAGGCCGGGCCGGGACACGGTGGTGTGGAGAAATCTCATGGAGTGCGAGCCTGCGGGCCACAGGGGTTGGGGTCCGGCTCGGAACTCCTGGGTCCGAAGTGCGAAAGACTAAAGGTAGTGAAGCTGCAAAAGGTGACTGCACAAGGGACTGGGCCGGGGAGGGGGCGGGACCGGAGCGGCCGAGGTGGGGGCATCTGGGCCAGGGGCTGAGGAGACGCTGCTGCCCTGGGGTCGTTTCCCCGCCGCCCGGTCCCCACGCTCCTGCCCCACAGAGGCCGTCTCCATCCTGACCCCGCACTCACCTGCTTGAGTCTGGGTTAGGGTCAAGGCCCCTGCGAGTAGCAGGAGGAGGGTCCGAGGCATCAAGGAAAACATAGTGGAGTTCTACGAAGAATCTGAGTCCCAGCAGCTCCGCGGGGATTTTATAGCTGAATTCCGGCGGCACTGATTGGCTCCTCTGTAAACCCTACGCCCAATGGGACTGAGACATTGGACGCGCGTCACGAGTGTCCAGGCAGAAGGATCTGGCCCGAGTAGTGAGGTGGAAAGTGAAACTCAGGGACGCGGGGACTCCCCGCGGCTCGGCTTCCCCGGCCCAGACCCGCCCTCGGACCCAGACCCTGAGCACCACGCCGGCATCTGAGACTTTGACCCCAGGTTTGCCCTGGGACCTGGCACCGAGGCTCCTTTCGCAGCACCTTCCCGAGGTCGCGCGCGGGAGCTGTCAGCAGGTCTCAGACGTTTTGGCTCTAGGATCTCTTGTGTGTTCTTTGGAATTAATGATAACCCCAAGGATAATTTTGTTTTGCGTTATATCTACCAACTTAGAAATGACAATCATTTAAAAGATTTAACTCGTTAGAATTTCCCATGGCACATTCAAATAATCTTTCCTCTCTCTTGCAGGCAGCCAGTCATCGTGTTCCACAACGAGGACCACCAGAGGACCAGTGCCAGGGCTGGCGCGTGAACCTCCAGGGCTGTGAGTGAAATAAACCTCTCCTCTTAACAGTTACCCTGCCTCAGGTGTTTTCTCTTGGGATTAAAAACCGCTCAGTACATGGAGCAAAATGGGAGTAAGTCAAGGATAGCCTACAGACATTTTCAGAGGCTATGATGTCAGTGTCTTACTTTCCGTGTCCCTTAGACCTCCTCATGCTGCATGATGGGAAATGAAAATGGTGGAGAAAACCTAAGGGGGAGCCAACAGGATGAAGGCAACGGGGCGGCCTGCATAAGGGAGAAGCCAAGGGCTGTTCAGGGAGAGTGAAGGGGGTCCGTGATGTCAGCCCTTCCCAGGTGTGTAAGCACGGAGGCCATGCCTGGCCCGGCCCGAGCTGTGCCTCAGGCACCTTCACAAGATGACGTGGTGGGCCACTGGATGTGCTTGGATGTCTTCATGAGAGTAAAGTGCATTTGTGTTACTCTAGCAGAACGCCACAGACGGCGTAAGTGATACAGAAGAGGCTTATTGTACAGTATTGCAGGCTGTGAAGTCAGGATCAAGGTCAAGGCTCTGGCAACGACCTTCCTTCTGCACTCTCACAGGCCTGGGGGTGAGGGGGCAAGCCAAGGGGCTGCAGAGGCCAGAGTGGGAACACTGCTCCTGGCCTGATGGCATTCAGCGTTAGCAAGTATGGATCCCTCTGGACCCACACAGCTCCCATCAGCCCCATCTCCTACCACCACCACATCAGGGATCACGTTTCCAACACACAGATTTGATAGACACATTCTAACCAAGGAGGAGACCCTAGAAGTGAGTTTGGGAGAAAGTTAGTAAAGACTACAAAAGAAACTAACCAAGTTAAAGAACAGACATTGGTTACTCCAGGGAAATGAAAAAGTCAATATAACAAAAGATAAGTAATTAGAGCTACTAGTCTGCTTGTTCCTAGCATTTACATGGTTATAAGAATGTATACACTGAATCCTGAGCTGACCAAAATTACACAACAAGTATATTGGGAAAGGGAACTATCCAATGAAAATGACACATAAAACTGAAATACAAAGGAGGAGAACTGTTGCATGCTGTTTCAAAGCACAGAAGTAGCAAGAAAAGGAGCAGTGAAAGAAATAGCACAGACTGCCTCTGGGTGAGCCCTGGAGTCCCCAGAGCATGGAGATTCCTGGCCTCACAGGAAGCCTGCAGCAGGATTTGACTTTGTAACACTGCCCCTAGGTCCATTTTAAAGGATTCAACATTTTTATTTACTTTTCCATTGACAGATAATAGCTGTACGTCTTTGTCATGTTTCAGTACATTATACATCACACAATTGAGGATATTTAGATTTTCCATCATCTCAAGCATTTGTTACTTCTTGCCAGCAAGGCCATCACCTGATACAGCCCCAAGCCAGGAACCAGAACCTATGGCCAGGACAAAACTGCTTTCTTTATAACTTACCCAGTCTGTGATGTTTCCTTATTACCAACAGAAAACAAGTATTACAGGTGTTACAGATACATTAAAAATGCCAATTCTTCCTGTCCATGAAGGTGGTGTGTGTCTCCATTTATTTCTGTACTCTTCAATTTATTTCATCAATGTTTTACAGTTTTCATTGTAAAGAACTTTCTCCTCCTTAGCTAAGTTTATTCTGAGGTATTTAATTTTATTTTTGTAGTGGTTGTAAGTGGAATTAATTTCTTGATTTCTTGTTCAGAAAGTTTTCCATTAGGTATAGAAATACTTCTGATATTTTTTTGCATGAGGATTCTGTGTCTTGGTAAATCTAATGACATCATTTGCTGATTCTGTTTTTGCTGGAGTCTATAGAATATATATAAATATATATATAAATAAATATATATGTAAATGATGTAATCTGTAAACAGAGACAGTTTGATTTCCTAATTTCCATTTTCTTTGCCTTTTATTTCTTTCTCCTGTTAATTGCTCTAATGAGTGGTGAAAAAGAGCATCCTTCTCTTGGTCTTTTTTTTTTTTTTTTTTGACAGGCAGAGTGGACAATGAGAGAGAGAGAGAAAGGTCTTCCTTTGCCGTTGGTTCACCCTCCAATGGCCGCCGCGGCCAGCGCGCTGCGGCCAGCGCACCGCGCTCATCCGATGGCAGGAGCCAGGTGCTAGGTGCTTTTCCTGGTCTCCCATGTGGTGCAGGGCCCAAGCACTTGGGCTATCCTCCACTGCACTCCTGGGCCACAGCAGAGAGCTGGCCTGGAAGAGGGGCAACTGGGACAGAATCCGGCGCCCCGACTGGGACTAGAACCCGGTGTGCCGGCGCCGCAAGGCGGAGGATTAGCCTGTTGAGCCACGGCTCTGGCCGGTCTTTTTTTTAATACAGATTAGTCTGTGTTTCTTTTTTTCTTACTTTCTTTCTTTCAATAGGCAGAGTGGCGCTGAGAGGGGAGGGAGAGGAGAGGAGGGGAGGGGAGGGGAGGGGAGGGGAGCGGAGAGGAGAGGAGAGAACAGGAGAGGAGAGGACAAGAAGAGAGAAGAGGAGAGGAGAGGAGAGAACAGGAGAGGAGAGAACAGGAGAGGAGAGAGAGGAGAGAGAGGAGAGAGAGGAGAGAGAAAGCTCTTCCATCTGCTGGTTCACTCCCTAAATACCCACAATAGCCTAGGTCAGGCCAAGCTGAAGCCAGGAACTCAGAACTCCATCTGGGTCTCCTACATGGTCCATATCCTCAAAAGATTCCTTGTGCCAATTTGCAGTCACTTGTCTTCACACTCTCAGTTCCAGACAAACATCAATTTGCTTTTGGAACATACACATTTATTTTCTGAACATTTCATACATGTGGAATCAAACCATATATGGTGCTTTGTATCTGGCTTCTTTCCCTTACAATAATGTCTGAGGTTTCCACATTTTGTCCCTTTTATTGCTGAATATTACCCTAGGGTATGGATATACTTCATTTTATTTATCCATTCACCAGTGTGGAAAAGCTTTAATTACAACATCAATTTCTTTAGAGCAGCTGTAGCCATTGATAGTATCTGTTTCTTCTTGTGGGTGTATAATGTCTTTGCAGAGTCCTAAGATAATTTCTGAGAATAAAGTCCTGGAAGGAAGATGAAGCCAATGATCATGAACACTTACTTGTACATTAATAGAAATAACCAGAGTGTGCTCCAGGTGAACTGAACTAGAATTCATTGCCATTGGTTGTGTGTATGAGTGTCAATTTCCTGCCTCCATTACCAACACTGTAGGCTGTCAATCCTCGCCCCAGCACAATTGGTCAATGAAGACCATTTCAGTGTTGAGCTACACTGCATTGCTTTCTTTATTAGCGCTGTGGTGTGTATTGTTCATACACAGCCCATTCACTCTCATCCTAATTTTCTCTACCTTTATGAACATTCCCAGGCCTTTGTTACTTCACTCTATGACACAATTCATTTTTTGTTATTTTGTATAACCCAGTGCACAATAGATATTTAAGCATTCCCTTCATTAGATGCACCTTATTCAGCTTGTGTGGCCATAAGAGAAATCACATCAATGGGAGTCTTAAAACACACACATTCACTTCCATGTGCTTCTAGAGGCTAGAGGTGCCAGACCAAGGTGCCAGGAGCTGGGTTCTCACCTCTTCGTGTTTGTCACAAGGCTTGCCTTCCCACCATTTTCCAGTCACATGTGCCTTCTTTCCAAGAGACCTCACCGCAATGGCCTTTGGTGTCCATGTGTTGAGCCTCGCTCTCCTCATGATGATACATGAGTTCTCTAAGATGACAGAGGCCTTACCTATAGCATCACCTTCCACATCCGTACTTGCATTTTTAGCAACATTTCCACCAAGGAAATCTAGGCTTCTCTGGTCTGTACCTCAGAACTCTTCCAGTGCCTACCCATTACCAGTTCCCAGGTCCCTTCTATATTTCCTGTACTCATTAAAGCAGCACTGTGGGGCGGCTGGGTCCAGGTTCTTGCCTTTAACACAGGAGGAATTCAAGGATGAAGCAAGGTGAAGGGCAGCAGAGAAGCAAGATTTATTCCGTACAAAGAAAAAGAACAGACCCAGGAAGGGATGTGGGCATGCCCGAGAGAGAGAGCATGGGCACGGTTTGAGACCTGCCTGCTGCACTTCAGTCCACTTCCCTGCAAATGGCCTGGGAAAGCAGCACAAAATGGACCAAGTGGATGAGCCCTGAAACCTGTGGGGGAGACCCAGATGAAGCTCCTGGCTCCTGGCTTTGGCCTGGACCAGCCCAGGCTATTGTTGCCATTTGGAGAATGAACCAGTGGATGGAAAATCACACTCTCTCCATTTCTCTCTGTAACTCTTGACTTTCAAATAAATAAAATATATCTTTTTAGAAAATAAAAAAATATTTTGGTAGCACTCAGTAGTGAAGCCATCTCACCCAGGGCTGTTCTTTGTTGGGCTTTTTAAAAAAAATTTCAATCACTAATTCAGTCTCACTACTCATGATTGGCCTGCTTAGATATCTTGTTTCTTCATTAATTAATCTTGGTAAGATTAATTATGTGGCCAAGAATTTGTGTTTTTCTTGTAACTTATCAAATGTATTGCTATGTACTCAATAATAATATCTAATAACCTGATTATTTCAATGGTATTAATTGTAATGTCTCGCTTGTCATTTCTTACTTTTATTTATTTGAATATTCTTTTTACTAGTATAGCTAATGATTTGTCAATTTTGCTTATCCTTTCCAAGAAGAAGCTCTTTGTTTTATTGATTTTTAATAAAGCTTTTATTTAATAAACATAAATTCCATAAGTACGGCTTTTGGATCATACTGCTTGGTCCCCCATACCCGCCCTCCCAACCCCAAACAATCCCATCTCCTACTCTGTCTCCCATCCCATCTTCATTAAGATTCATTTTTAATTATCTATATACAGAAGATCAACTCTATACTGAATAAAGATTTTAACAGTTTGAACCCACACAGACTTATAAAGTATAAAGTACTGTTTGAAGACTAGTTTTACCATTAATTCTCATAGTACAACAAATTAAAGTCAGACTTCCTACATGGGTAGCAAGTATACAATGACCCCTGTTGTTGATTTAACTGTTGACACTTTTATTTATGATATCAGTGATCACTGGAGGCTCCTTTCATGAGCTGCCAAGGCTATGGAAGCCTCTTGAGTCCATAAATTCCAACATTATTTAGACAAGACCATATTCAAAGTGGAAGTTCTCTCCTCTCTTCAAAGACAGGTACCTCCTTCTTGGACCTCCCCTTCTTTATACCAGGATCTCATTCACAGAGATCTTTCATGTAGGTCATTTTTTGCCACAGTGTCTTGGCTTTCCATGCCTTAGAAACTCTCATGGGCTTTTTAGCCAGATCTGAATGCCTTAAAGGCTGATTCTGAGGCCAGAGTGCTGTTTAGGACATCTGCCATTCTGTGAGTCTGCTGTGTATCCCACTTCCATGTAGGATCATTCTCCCATTTTTAATTCTATCAATTATTATTTGCAGACACTGGTCTTATTTATGTGATCTCTTTGACATTTAATCCTATCATCATGATCAGTTATGAACTTAAACTGATCACTTTAACAAGTAAGATGACATTGGTACATGCCACCTGGATGGGATTGAATTGGAATCCCCTGGCACATTTCTAGCTCTACCATTAGGGGTAAGTTCGAGTGAGCATGTGCCAAACAGTACATCTCCTCCTTCTCTTATACCCACTCTTATATTTAACTGTGATCATTTTTCAGTTAATTTTAAACGCCTAAAAATAATTGTGTGTTAATTGAAGAGTTCAACCAATGGTATTAACTAGAATTAAAAAAAGACTAAACGAAATAAAATACTAAGCTGTTCCTCAACTGTCAGGACAAGGGTTGAACAAGTCATCTTTTCTCATAATATCCGTTTCCCTTCAACAGGTTTCC
Organism: Sylvilagus bachmani; assembly: GCA_015711505.1. Taxonomy (NCBI): domain Eukaryota; kingdom Metazoa; phylum Chordata; class Mammalia; order Lagomorpha; family Leporidae; genus Sylvilagus; species Sylvilagus bachmani. The sequence continues at coordinate 7,826 of JADBBT010001777.1, forward strand.
TTTTAGGTGGTCAGTTGTCACTGATCAGAGAGAACATATGATATTTGTCCTTTTGGGACTGGCTTATTTCACTCAGCATGATGTGTTCCAGAATCCTCCATTTTGTTGCAATGACCAGATTTCTTTTTTTTTTTTTTACTGCTGTATAGTATTCTATAGAGTACATATCCCATAATTTCTTTATCAGTCTTCTGTTGATGGGCATTAGGTTGATTCTATGTCTTAGCTATTGTGAATGGAGCTGCAATAAACATTGAGGTGCAGACAGCTCTTTTATTTGCCAATTTAATTTCCTTTTGGTAAATTCCAAGGAGTGGGACAGCTGGGTCTTGTGGTAGGGTTATATTCAGGTTTTTGAGGTATCACCAAACTGTCTTCCATAGTGGCTTTACCAGTTTGCATTCCCACCAACAGTAGATTAGTGTCCCTTTTTCCCTACATCCTCGGCAGCATCTGTTGTTAGCTGATTTCTGTATGTAAGCCATTATAACCACGGTGAGGTGAAACCTCATTGTGGTTTTGATTTCATTTCCCTGAAGGCTAGTGTTCCAGAACATTTTTTCATGTGTCTGTTGGCCATTGGATTTCCTCTTTTGAAAAATGTCTATTTAGGTCCTTGGCCATCTCTTAAGTGGGTTGTTTGTTTTGTTGTTGTGGAGTTTCTCAATCTCTTTGTAGATTCTGGTTATTAAGCCTTTATTGGTTGCATATTTGCAAATATTTTTCGGTTGCCTCTTCACTTTCCTATTTATTTTGCAGTACAGAAATTTCTCAATTTGATGCAATCCCAATTGTTAATTTTGGCTTTGACTGCCTGTGCCTCTTGCCTCTTTTGCAAGAAGTCTTTGCCGGTGCCAATATCTTGCAAGGTTTCTTTGAAGTTCTCTAGTATTTGATGGTGACACATCATAGATTTAGATTTTTAATCCATGTTGAGTGGATTTTTGTGTAAGGTAGGGGTCTTACTACATACCTCTTCATGTTGAAATCCAGTTTTCCCAGGACAATTTATTGAATAGATTGGCCTTGCTCCAGGAATTGGTTTTAGATCCTTGATCAAATATAAGTTCGCTGTAGATGTTTGGGTTGATTTGTGGGATTTCTATTCTGTTCCATTGGTCTATCCATCTGTTTCTGTATCAGTACCATGCTGTTGTGATTATAACTGCCCTGTAGTATGTCTTGAAATCTGATTTTGTGATGCCTTTGGCTTTGTTTCTGTTGTACAAGATTGCTTTAGCTATTCGAGGTCTCCTGTGCCTCCATATGAATTTCAGCATCATTTTTCCCAGATCTGAGAAGAATGTCTTTGGTATTTTGATTGTTATTGCATTGACTCTATAAATTACATTTGGGAAAATGGACATTTTGATGATAGTGATTCTTCCAATCCATGAACATGAATGATTTTTCCATTTTTTGGGATTATCTTGTATTTCTTTCTTTAAGGTTTTGTAATTCTCATTGTAGAGATCTTTAATGTACTTGGTTAAGTTTATTCCAAGATATTTGATTGTTTATGTAGCTATTGTGAATGGGATTGATCTTAGAAGTTCTTTCTCAGCCATGGCATTGCCTGTCAGCTGTTGATTTTTGTGCATTGACTTTATATCCTGCTACTTTGCCCAACTCTTCCGTGAGTTCCAATACTCTTGGTAGAGTTCTTCGGGTCCCCTAAATAAAGAATCATATCATCTGCAAAGAGGGATAGTTTAACTTCTTCCTTCCCAAGAAGCAATAAACATGCTGAAAATGTCTGGAACAAGTGAAGTCACTGAATCAGTCATACTTTTTTGAAACTACCACAGGCCAAAATGATGGTCCAGATGGCTTTCTTGGTGAGTTCTACCCAATAGTTAAAGAATTGGGCTGCAATCCTGCCAACTGGTTTACTGTGGGAACTGTGGAGTTTGACTGCCTGGGTTTGAATCATGGCTCTGTCTCATATTGGGTGTCAGATATGTGGGAGGTTGCTCAGTCTTCTGTGTCTGCTTCATTTGTAAAATGGGAGTGACAAAAATAGTTTTCACCTTATGGGATCACATGAGGTTTAGAATAGTGAGCATCTACAAAGTGTTTAGGACACACTAGGTATATAATAAACACCACAAAAAAATGTTTGATAAGCAAGGAAATAATTTTTAAAGCTGAGTTTTTAAGAATGAATTATAATTCTGTACAAACTCTTCCAATTAATGGAAGAGAAGAAAATAGTCACATTTTTCAGCTCATTCTTTTAGGTCACTAGTGCTCATGAGAAAAAGCTACAGACAAATATCTCTTATGAATATATATTCAAAATTCTCAACAAATCCTAGCTAACCAAAAACAGCACCATATTAAGAGAGATAGACACCATGATGAGGTAGATTTTATCTAGGAATACAAGGTTGCCTTAACATCTGAAATTCAAGTAATATAATTTATTCATAGAACAAAAACCATTTTATCATTTTAGGAGCACAGGAAAATCATTTGCTACAATTAATCCATGCATATTGGAAAGCATAAGTGAAACCATCTCCATTTGGGGGTAACCTGATATTGTATATAGGAATCCAACAAAAAATTCAAAATGAAGCAATTCATCAAAGTTTCAGGACGCAAAATTCAGATACAGGCCAGCGCCCCGGCTCACTAGGCTAATCCTCCACCTGCAGCGCCGGCATCACGGGTTCTAGTCCTGGTTGGGGCGCCAATTCTTTCCAGTCCAGCTCTCTGCTGTAGCCCCAGAAGGGGCAGTGGAGGATGGCCCAGGTCCTGAGGCCCTATACCAGCATGGGAAACCAGGAGGAAGCACCTGGCTCCTGGCTTCAGATTAGCACAGTGCGCTGGCCATAGCAGCCATTTGGGGGGTGAACCAATAGAAGGAAGACCTTTCTCTCTGTCTCTCTCTCACACTGTCTAACTCTGCCTGTCAAAAAAAAATTCAGATACAAACCAATAGTTTAATATATTTGTAATGAGCAACCTTAAAATGATATTAAGAAATCCATACCATTTGGATAAACTTCGAAAGAATAAAATATGGATTTCATTAAGTAGGCAGAGCCTTCATTCCCCTCATCAACACTATTCATGAACACAAATATCTTTGAGTAGGCACAGCCTACAATTCAGAACTAGCAGCCACAAAAAAAAAAAAAAACCAGAAAGGATCACTGGGAAATCACAACCTCAAGACACCAGAGAAGGGACAGGAACAAAGACAAAGGGCAGCCACCATGAACAGCAGTCATGTGGTAGAGGCTGCCCAGAGACGCCGGCGGTTTCCTCTGCAGAAGATGTCAGCGGCTGAGCTGACCAGTGGCCAGTATTGCCTCAGAATTCCCAGAGAGGGAGATACCATGGTGTCACCCACCACAGGATTGGGGCTACAACCCACCAGAGACCTATGAGCCATGGCTACCCTGCAAACACCCACACCGCAAGCACTCTGGTCACAGCAACTACCTCGCACACAAAAGGCCACTGTCTCTCCACTCATTTCCGCACTCCAACCCCAATTCCTTGGCCACACTGTATGTTCTACCCCTCAGAAACCAGAGCCACTCTGGATACAGCTGCTCTATGAGCACCTTAGGATCACAAAGGAATTTCTAAGCATAAACCAAACCCAGAAGCCACAAAGTAAAATAGATGATCATTTCTATTTGAAATTTTGGTTTGGAAAAAAATAGGAGAAGTATAAGTATCTTTACTCTCTATCAGGAGGATTCTAAATCAATAAGAAAATATCATTTTGCATGCTGCTCTGTTTGCTTTCATCTTTCTTTTGGAAAATGATAGTAACCTTAGGAACTACACAGACCACAGTACAATCTGTCAGCCTGAAACCCTGAATGTGTGGAGCAGACAGTGCCACCTCCAGCCTCTCCACACACTGCTGAATTAGAACCACACTGGGCAGGGGCTGGCATTGTGGCATGGATGTAAACCGCTGCCTGAAGCACAGGCACCCCGTATCTGCACCAGTCCTGGCTGCTCCACTTCCAGTGCAGCTCCCTGCCAATGTGCCTGAGATCAGCAGATGTCCCAAGTGCTTGGAACCCTGCACCCATGTGGAAGATCCAGAAGAAGCTCCTAGCTCCTGGCTCCTAGCTTTGGCCTGCGCCAATCCTGGGAGATCTATCTGTCTCTTTCTCATTTCTCTGTCTCTCTCTCTCTCTCTCTCTCTCTCTCTCTCTCTCGCCCTCGCCCTCTCCCTCTCCTCTTTTCTCTGTGTGATATATATAGATGTACATATATATATATATATATGAAATAAGTTTAAGTAATTTTTTAAAAAAGGAAATACTGGGCAGCTGATCAACCAAAAACAGTCTTCCACTGAGTGGAGACACTAATTGATAACATACGGCCAGCTCTGGCTCACTAGGCTAATGCTCCGCCTAGCAACGCCGGCACACCGGGTTCTAGTCCCGGTCAGGGCACTGGCTTCTGTCCCGGTTGCTCCTCTTCCCAGTCCAGCTCTCTGCTGTGGCCCGGGAGTGCAGTGGAGGATGGCCCAAGTGCTTGGGCCCTGCACCCCATGGGAGACCAGGAGAAGATCGTGGCTCCTTGCTTCGGATCAGCACCAGCCGCAGCGGCCATTGCGGGATGAACCACCGGAAAAGGAAGACCTTTCTCTCTGTCTCTCTCTCTCTCTCTCTCACTGTCCACTCTGCCTGTCAAAAAGAAAAAGGAGATAATATCCTTTTACTAACCACCACTTATTTGGAGGAGAAGTAATATCCACCATCGTATTAAGTCAAATTTGAGAAGAATGTTGAGAAAATACTGCAATGAGATAACTCTAATCATAAAGTCCACCTGTAGAACTTACAGTATATGTCCATGAAATTGTTGAAAAAACCAGTATCAAGTAGGAAATAAGAGCTAAACACTGCAGAGTTGGAAGTCATTAACAAAAAATACAGGAGTCTTCTGAAAATTCATGGAAAGCAATTTTTGTGAAATACTCTGCATAATTTTAAAAAACTGGGTAACAAATAATTTGTATTTTAAATTATTTTTCCATAAACTCAGTGGAAGTCCCCTCATGTATGCCTGAGGTTCTCGTGTTGAGAATGTCATGAATAAACTGTTTTGTTTATTTAATGTAGAGAAGCAGAGAAGGCACAGTGCCCAGAAGAATAGCAGTGTTGCAGTAGGATCTGGAAGACGGTGGCAGTGGGGGCAGCTCAGTGGAGTCTGAGCTTGGCTCTCTGGGAGACTCCTCAGAGGGTGTGTGTGGGTCTGGAGGCTGGGGAGCAGTGGCAGCAAAGCCTGGATGACGAGGCACACTATCGAAAGGGCACAGTAGGTCTGAGGGTCTGAGCTCAGTCCACAGAAGAGCAGGTGCCACCAGCCACCCCTGAGGTCAGACTTGCCCCTCTAACAGGTCCCTTCCTCCACAGGGCCTGCCACTGGGCTCAGACCACGGACGGTCCTCGTGGCTGTCCCAGGTCAGGCCATTTGGGGCATTCTCAGTCCTGGGACAGTGGCCACAGGAACACAATCCGCTATGCCGGGCTCAGACTCCCTGCCTAGGACAATGAGACACTGGGACAATGGTTTCTGGTCCCTCTCTGCTTATGGGTGTTCTTGAATAAAGCTGCTTCGCAGGGCACCATGTGGGGTGTGTGCTTGCACCCCTTGGATTGTATCTGGTACGAGTTGAGAAGCTGCTTCTCCAGGACCAGGACAGCTTTCTCAGGTTGGTGCTTCCCCATGCAGACCCCGCTGCTTGTCCATAAGTCCACCTCCACATGGGGACAAGACCTGAATGGTTGCGTAATTATACTGCAACACTGGCCATTTCTACTTGAAGCCAGCTCTCTTTGCTCATTTTTTCCAACCCTAGCTCAGCTCTGGAGCTGTCCATGTGCGGGCAGAAGTGAAAAACCAAGGTCCCTAAGCAGCTTGAACTGGGGGAGGCAAAGAGGAAGGAGATTTCCTGTGTGAGAATACTTAGGACTCACCCACTAAGAACACCAGGCACAGACAGCAGGGGATGAGGAATGCTTTCAAGGCTGCACATGGGGTAGAGGTGCTTCATTGCTGAGGTCGGAGTCTGGCCAGATGCCACACAAGAAAAGAAAG
>JADBBT010001778.1:0-13908 GCA_015711505.1 Sylvilagus bachmani
TGTTTTTGTTGTACAAGATTGCTTTAGCTATTCGAGGTCTCTTGTGTCTCCATATGAATTTCAGCATCATTTTTTCCAGATCTGAGAAGAATGTCCTTGGTATCTTGATTGGTATTGCATTGAATCTGTAGATTGCTTTTGGCAGAATGAAGTCCGCCAATTCCTAACACTGGGTGAACTGCCGCATTGAATCCTCCAAAACTCCTCCTCCAGGAGGTATTTACTGTCATCCCTGTTATACAGATGAGAAAACAGATTAGGTAACAGTTACTACTCAGTAAGCAGGAACTTGCCAAAGCCTGTGTGCACTATATCCTGTTAAATATCCTTGAAACTGAGCAGCCTGCTCCATGCGCGAACATATCCAACGTGTAGGAACAAGTAGGCTATAAGGAAAGCCCTCATACTGATAAGTTGCATGTTGGTAAGTTGGTTAATTAGTGCTAGTGTCTAGAGAGTCCAGTGAAAGCCTCCTCCAGGAAGGAGGCATGGAACCATGCTGAAGCAGGCAGTACAAAGTTTTCATTATTTGGGAAGCAACTGGAAATGTTTGAAGAAGAGAGTAAGACAGTGCCAGAATGTGTGAAACATAGTGAAAAGTAATGCAAATGTAATTGAATATAAGGTGATCCAGGAAGCTCCCAAGGGGCTTGGTTTGGCTGCAACGCGTGGAGAGAGAGAATGACCAGGATGTTGCCACTGTCCGGGCTTTGGATGGTCAAGCTGAATGCATGTTGAACGGTGAGAATGAAGCCCAAGTGCAATGAACATGAAAGATAGGCACTGTTCAGTAATTCACTCAGCAGACCTGCTTTGAAATATCCAAGCACGGTGTTAGGAACTGGGGATGCAAAGATCATATGACATTGCCCCTGCCCTTGAAGGATGATTACGGTCTTGTAGAGGAAGTCAGCGATTATTGATGAAGTGGAAAGATTTGATAGATTAAGTGCAGGGCTCAAGAGAAGGAACACATCAAGCAACTGGATGAAAATGATCCGTGGTTGTGACACGAGGGAAAGGCGAGGAGCACAGTAAAATCATTTTCCCGAGGAGAGCTGAGGAAGGAAATAGAGTTTGCTGTTCAATACTATTTGGTTTCAGACCGCTCAGTTTTGAGGTTGTTGGTGTATGTCGGTAGGGCTGCCCTGCAGGCAGCGAGAAATATCAGACCATGTTCCAAGCTGGAGATGAGGATTTCTGAGGACTTGAAATCATTTTCCTAGACAGTTGTCAGCAAGAAAAATGTTAGTTATAGAGAAACTGATATTCCATAGAGAAACAAAAGAGCTCTCTGCAGAAGGATCGTGATTCGTTTGTTGTGTATGAAAGGGCCAGGGAGGAAGGAAGGGTTCAGGGAAGGAATCCGGTTAGCCAACTTTCAAACCACGGTTCATTTAATTTCGTTTGCATCTCAAAACTTCACCCACAAATTATTAATTACAAATGGGGAGAGTTAATTTTTACAACTGTGAACTCTAGTCTGTTCTCCTTTCCTGCAAAGAATGGGAAAATTCTAGAAGTAACACCTTCACTTAAAGTTGCAGGACTAACCCTATCATTGCAGTTGCGACCTAATTAATCCAATTCGAAACCCAGTGGAGGATGGCCCAACTGCCTGGGCTCCTGCACCCTCATAGGAGACCTGGAGGAAGCTCCTGCCTCCTGGCTTTGGATTGGTGCGGTTCCCTCCATTGGTGGCCATTTGGAGAGTGAACCAGTGGATGGAAGTCCTCTCTCTCTCTCTCTCTCTCTCTATCTATCTATCTATCTTTATCTCTCTGCCTCTGCCTCTCTGTAACTCTGCCTGTCAAATAAATAAATAAATCTTTAAAAAAAAAGTAAAGCATGAAAAGAAATTTGAGAAGTCACCAGTAACAATTCAATGAATATTTTAAGAAATGTGAAATATGGTTAAACTTCTAAAATGTGTTTGTTTCTCTCATGCTAGGAGCAGCTTTGAGTTATAATCAGACTACGCTAAAAGCTGTAGATCAGCCCAAACATATTCTTTCTCATCTCACAGAAATGGTGAATTTTGATGATTTCAATTCTATGAAAGTAAACTACTTGCTATGGTCAGCTCATAGCACTTGATTCCAAAGAGAGTAAGTACATACATATATACATTCCTATAAAGGAATACGTACCCAACCACACATTCAGGAAAGATACGACCTGCCCAGACTCAACATCAGAACTGGGAGTAAAAACCTGTAAAATTTACAGATCTTAGTAGCCTGCAATCCAATATTCTTGAGCTATAGTACAGAGAAATTAATTTTCATAAAGACTTCTGAGTTAAAAAAAAAAAACTAGACTAATGGGACTCACCCTTTGTAGTTCTTAATTATAAATGGCCTTTGAAATTTATTAGCGGGGCAGGTGGTTTGCATAGCAGTTAAACTGCTGCTTGGGATGTCCACATCCCATTTTAGTGTGCCTGGGTTGAGTCCCAGCTCTGCTTCCAATCCAGCTTCCTGCTAATGCACATTCCGGGAGACAACAGGTGATGGCTCAAATACTTAGGCTTTTGACACACACATGGGAGACCTGAACTGAGTTTTGGGCTCATGGCTTCCATTTGGCCCAGTCTTGGCTGTTGTGGGTATTTGAAGAGTGAACCTGTGGTGGAAGATAACTCTCTCTCTCTCTCTCTCTCTCTCTCTCTCTGAGTGTGTGTGTGTGTGTGTGTGTGTGTGTGTATTTGTGTGTTGGGGGATGGGTCTGTCTGTCTCAATCTCTGCCTTTCAAATAAGTGAATAATTTTAAAATAAATAAAATGCACTCTACTCTCAGATCTCTTAGAACTTGTCTGTTTTGCTTGTTTGATAGCAGGTGGGGCTCCAGAATTCTAATGACTTAGATGTCATCACATGGAAGAATCTAGGAATGTACTGAAAGAGCACAGAATGTTGAAATCAGCTGTCCAGGTCCCAAAATGAACCCAGGTGAAATGCTTTGTAAAAGGTCTTAAGCTAACCAAGCAGCCAGGGCGAGATCCTGGGTCTCCTCCTTAGTCCCATGCTGGTTCTTTTGCACCACTTTTCCTTTCTGCTGGGTGAGATTTTTACCACTTAACAAGACAAAATAGAAAAACAATAACCCTGACAAAAACATCAATATTTGTACTGATAGTGGTTATGGAAAATTCAGGAAATAGAAATTTGAGCCCTGGCTTATCTACCATTTGACTGCTACCAAGTCACTTTGTCTCTCCATATCTGTAGCTGCACTTCGCTTATCCAGAGAAGTTCACATTGGTGGTTCAAAGCCATGTGCTACAGATCAGAGGACTGGGGGCAAGCAAGCCTTCACTTTATAACTGGTTTTATCTTCAGATGAGACTGTCGGGGAAGTCATGAAAGCCTTTTGACTCTCAGGGCTCTTCACTGGAAGATGTCAAAAACAAGCGATGGCCTCCAGATGCCATGACTGTGCTGGGATCACAGCACATGAACGAGGGGAAGTGGCCCAGCCTTTTGAAAGAAGCAGACACTGCCTGGCATGTCCCTAAGAATCCAGGAGGCTGTTCTTATAAATGCTGAAGATATTGCTAGTGTTTAGTGACACAAAACATTTTTGGAGTTTGCAACCTATCTCTGACCATTCTAATTTTAAAGGGGTTTTTAATGGAGCACACAGGACCTGCTGTCATGCAGGAAAAACCATCGGTTAAGTTTCTGGAACCTGTTTTCCAGTCCTTGACTCTGCAATTGCCTTTATGTTTTGCCTCCACTTCCTCACATGTTAAAGAGGCGTGGGCTCCCACGAGCTGTTCACTGTGGCATGTGCCCCATTGGTGCTCCCGTGACATGGATGGATCCTCTGCTTATGACATTGCACAGAGGCATCAGCTTTCCCATGAATCTCAGGAGCTCACAGCCTCCCTGGACTCCAGATGTAGACGCCCCACCCCCGTTGGTCATGAAGCTTTAGTCATCTGGGAAAGCCGACACCGAGCTGTCTGAATCTGTTCTGGACAAGCATGGTGGTGCGTTTGCAGGCCCCGTCTTTATTCATTAAAGTTCAACCCAAATCCCAGGGATGTCAGGAGCTTCCTGGCACAGTCCGAAGCACAAGAAATCGAAATCTGTGAGGAAAACGATCCGAGGCCCCCATTTTATTTAGAATGGAAACTGGAATCTGTCATCCTGGATCTTAAGCTCAGAGAATTTTTTTGGCTCTCACGCACAGGCCTACAATTAAAATACAGTGCTACTCCATAAAAACAGATTCTTAAATCTCTGTTCATACTAAAAAGCAAATTCAAGAAATGGAAATACCCCCTTCTCTGCTCTGAAAAAACAAGAAAAGGAGGAAGTGAATTTTGATGATGTTGTGTTCTCTTTGATATGGCCTGTTTTAAGAATCGGGTAGGGGCCGGTGCTGTGGCACAGTGGGTTACGCCCTGGCCTGAAGCGCCAACATCCCATATGAGCACTGGTTCAAGACCCGGCTGCTCCACTTCTGATCCAGCTCTCTGCTATGGCCTGGAAGAAGTTCCTGGCTCCTGGCTTCGGGTCGGTGCAGCTCCAGCCGTTGCAGCCAATTGTGGAGTGAACCAGCAGATGGAAGACCTCGCGCTCCCTCTCTCTCTCTCTCTCTCTCTTTCTCTCTCTCTCTCTCTCTACCTCTCCTCTCTCTGTGTAACTCTGACTTTCAAATAAATAAATAAATCTTAAAAAAAAAAAAAAAGAATCGGGTGAATGGGGGACAGTCTACACTATCAATTATAGACGGAGCAGACCCTGTAGGGAACTCTAGCTAGACTGTGTGATTGACTGGTCACTCAAATTTGGCTCAGCACAAGGGGAAGTTTCCACGAAAAATACTTGTGCACAGGCTAGCCTAAGGAACCCAGGGACAGGGACAGCCCTGCTTCGAAGGAACTATGTGGAGCCCAAACAGTTGGGAAACTGAGAAGCAACGGCGATCTCCTCCCTCTCTTGTTGAGAGAATGAGTGGTTCCTCCTTCACTCTGTCTCCACTTTCTGACCAGCAATGTCTTCTTCAGGCTGCTTGGGCCCATGGTGACTTTCGGGCCAGACCCCGGCGAACACTGACCAGAGGCTCTCAACCCCAGATCCACATTCCCTGCAGGGAGAATCTGAGTGCTTCGCGTTCAGGCAGGTGAGCTGGCAGAAGCTGAGTCACAGCACTGCCTGCCTAGCAGGAATCATGGGAACAAAATTCCCAAGAAGTGGGCTTGCATTAGTCCAAAAAAGGGACGGCTCACAGCCAAGTGAAAAGAATTGGAAAGGAAAGGACTCTCTCTTCCCTAGCACGTGGCAGCTTCAAGTCCAGGGCAAGGGAGAGTCCACAGCCCTGGGGGTGTCGCGGTGGCCAGCTGATTCCTCAGCTGGAGGAGCTCTGCTTCTTGCTTCCAAAGTCCAGTCTCGGCTGGATTTCTCAACATACAAAGAAAGGAAGTCTTTATCTGGAGGAGATAATCATAACCCAGCAACTCCCGCTGGGTATGGGGAGCTGGGGAGACAGGCTGTTGGCTTGGGGGAATCTCTCTTCCCAGATGGAATTCTGCCACCATCATCAAGGCCATGCTAACTAGACTTGCAGCAAATCATGCTGCCCTTCATAACCTATGGCATTGGGCCATGTAATCGCTTTTCATTGTTAATCTCCACAATTTCTTAAAGACAGTTGAGGAACATGTAGCTTACCCTTGAAACCATAAAATTACATTAGATAGGGCAGTCTGGGTGGCCAAAAATGTGCACTTGAGCTCGCTGCACAAAAACACCAAATTTATTTGAAGAATGTAGTGATGTTTAAGGGTGGGAGGCTAAAAGGGCAGCTCTACTGGTGCCGAAACTGAGAACTCAGGAACCCAGAGAGTCCTCTCCCCACGGGAGTCTGCGGGTCTGTGTAAGTCTGCTTGGTTATTACCTCTGTTCTCTGGCTTTTTCCTGCTCGCGAATTCACAGGGTGATTGCGTGATTTCTCTGCGCGTGTGTTTCTGCTCACCTGGAGCCAGCCCACTGACATAGCAGCATGAGGATGGCTTAGCCCATATGCTGAGATAAAGGCCAGACAGTGCTTGTCATTTCCCTTGATTTTTTTCCTGATAGGCTCTTAGGAAAGAAATGACAGTTCTGAAAGCCAAAGCTTGTGATTTGAGTTAGGTAGTGGTTGAGAGAAATAGGGGATGTTGAGAGCTGAAAGGCCTTAAAGGAAACAGGCATGGAATTTATGTTCTAATAACACTTTGGAAATCAGCTGCAAGGAGACCTGGATGCTAGCTACCCTCTCCCCAGCAAGGGGGAGGCGAGGGCTGCACGGCCTGGGATAAGAGAATTCACCGGCATAAAGGAAGAGAGCCCTGTAGCAGAGTTGGGATAGGGAGGCTGGGAGCCCCTAACTCCCCAGCTCCAAGAGCCATGAGGGGAGCCCAGTCAGGCCTGTGGATCATTCAGGGGGTCGCCACTGGAGTGCACCACTCCACCCAAACCTTTGTTCCACTTAACTACCATGAGCTGGGTTTGTTGCTTTGCTACCTGTACAAAACCATTCCAGCAGCCAGCCCTCACCTTGGCCAGGGGCTCCCTGGACTTAGGACCTGGCAGATCTCCGTCGGATCCACCCCTCATGGGCCTTGCACTGGCCTTTACCACACAGCCTGGCCTTCCTAAGTCATCCACTGGAGAGGATGGGTGTTGACCCCAAAGCTCAGAGGAGGGGGAGAGATGCTGCTGCTCTATACTTGGGTACTGCTGGGATGGGGGTGAGGAATCTCACCTTGTCACAGGCCCAGCTGCACAGATTGCTGCTGTCTCTGAGTTTAATTCCAAATGTCCAAGCAAGTGCCTCTGATTGGCTTAGGCGGCATGACGTGCCCACTCTGGTCCGCTTGACGGGAGTGGAGATTCATCCACTTAGGTAGGGGGTGAAGACTTCAGTCACTACAAACTGAGCAGACTCTCCCAGGGAGCTCCTGCAGGTCTCTCTGCACAGTCTCAGCTCACAGTGCCAGATCATTACGCACGCCTTAGCTTTCAGATCCACATAACTGAATCCTTTATAAACTATGATAACCCTGGGCACAATATTTCTGTACCCGTTTCTTCACTTAGACAGTAAAGATGCTGGTACAAGTTTCTCTGAGGTTTCTTACAGCTCTTCGTTTGAGGTTCTATGATTCTCTTTATCTCACCATATCTGTAGATGGTGAAGGAGTTGAAAATATACCACTCTGCACATTAATGATTTTGAACTAAACACAAAACAGCAGGTGCAAGAAGATTATTCTGACCTCTTTTCTGTTCTCACAAACAAGAGGTGAAATTCTCATGTGAAAGACACTCCTCCCCACACTGGAAAGATAAACAACATTCTTGTCATCAAGGACTAGAACTTGAGACTGAGTTATGCACAGATCTTGTTAAAATAATTCATCTTTGAGCATCCCCATTTAATAGTTGCTTCTTCAAAGCTAGTGATTCTTTGTCCACTTCAGTAAGTAACTGACTCCAACTGGTTCTTTGGGATCTTCATTTTTTAATTTTCATTTATTTGTTTATTTGAAATGGAGAGAGAGAGAGATTGATCTTCTGTCAGCTGGTTCACTCCAAGTGCTCACAACAGTCAGAAATGGGACAGAGCAAAGCGAGGAACCCGATCTGGGTGGCAGAGATGCAACCACTTAGCCACCACCTGCTGCCTCACAAGGTGTGCAGAAGCAAGAAGCTGGAGGCAGGAGTGGAGCCAAGGCTAGAAGCCAAGCACTTGATGCAGGACGTGGATGTCCCACCTAGGGTCTCAGTTAAGGGTCTCAATCTCTTGATGACTGTTTCCATGCCATGTTCAACTTCTATTAAATAAACTTGTCTGCTTTTCTTTCGTTGATTTGATGATCTTTTGTCAACGTCATTCCCACTCCCAGATGAAAAGAATCCCTCATGGGAGTCTCACTCCCCTGCCATGGCTACAAGCTGGCTTCAGAGAGCTGGTATTGAAAAGTCAAATTTGGTCCTAAAATAACCAATATGTAAATATCTACTACACACCACACACCTCCCACCATGCACCGCAGGGCACCACCTGGCCATCCACCCACCCTCACCACCGAAATGCTCATTCCTGTACCAGAGGTGGCTTGCTTCCATTTTTCATCATTGAAGTCTTCATCTTGAAGCTGCGAGGAGAAAGAGGACATTCTGTAGGAACAAGGGGCTGAGATAGAGGGTGGAGAAGGCTGGACAAGACAGAAAGCAGTTTCTCTTCCAGATTGCTTAGGCGGGCTGGGGGTCTCCTGTGCAGTGGTGGGCTGCTGGCTGGGGCCAGGCACGTCCAGCACAGGACTATGTGAGGCTTCCAGGACAGGTACAGCTGCTGCAGGAGCCCCAGAGGAAAGGGAGGCTGGGCGCCGCGGGCACGCTCCGAGGACTGGCCGCTGCGGAGCAGAACTTTCCCCTGGGTGCGGTCTCTCAGCGGTGGCCACAGCGACCTTGTCCCATCAGCCTCGCTGGGAGCAGGAGTAGGAAAGCTAGAGCTGAAGTCATGAGGAAAGAAGGGAACGCCAGGGTGTGGAGGGGCAGTGCTGCTGAGGTTCCGGAACACACAAGGGGTTTGCTTTTCCCGAGAGGCGGAGGCCCTACAATAACCCTCACAGGCGCTAATGGTTGGTAAATCTGTAAGATCCACGTAATTTTGTCTCCAGATGTTTGAGGCTTAGCTGGGTCTCCCCCATACCCCCACTTCCACATCTATATGTTGAAGTCCTAACCCACGTTTCCTCGGAATGTGATTGTATTTGGAGACAGGGTCTTTAAAGAGGTAACAAGGGGCCGGCACTGTGGCATAGTAGGTTTAAGCCTCTGCCTGTGGCACCAGCATCCCATGTGGACACTGGTTCGAGTCCTGGTTGCTCCCTGCTGAAAAAAAGCCTGGGAAAGCAGTGGAGGATGGCCCAAGTGCTTGGGCCCCAGCCCCTGGGGGTGGGGGTGGGGTGGGCAGAGGAATCTCCTTGCTCCTGGCTTTGGATCCACCCAGCTCTGGCCATTGTGGCCATTTGAGAGAGTGAGACAGCGGATGGAAGACTTCTCTCTCTGCCTCTTCCTCTCTCTGTCTCAAATAAATAAATAAATAAATAGGTAGTCAATTCAAGATGAAGTCATTAGGGTGGGCCTCAATCCAATGCGATTGGTGTCTTTATCAGTAGAGACAATGTGGACAGACACACAGGGCGAAGAGGCCCCTCCAGGCCGAGAAGAGGGGCCTGGAATAGAGGCTTCCCGCGTGGTTCTCAGCGGAAAGCCTCGCCTTGGACTTAAACCTCTGGAACCGTGAGAAAATGAGTGTCTGGTGTTGAAGCTCCCAGAGCACGGCGGCCCAACAAACGAGGGCCCCAAAACACCGTTTTCCAGAGACGCTTCCTTGCCTTCTGCACTTCGGGGGACCCCCCTCTCTGCAAGTGAAAGGCTTCTTGAGTGGCAGCGGTGCTGTCTAGGGAGAGAAAGCTGGCGTGGCAGTAGCCTCATAAAGCTGGCGTGGGCCTGCAGAGCAGAGCGGAGCAGAGCAGAGCAGAGGGCTACCCCTCTGGCCCAGCTGGCGACCAGAGCTTTACATGTTTTCACATGATTTCATGACAGAGGACTCCGACACAAGCCAGGACAGGGAAGACAGCGCTGGAACCCAGCACTGGTTTACCGGGTAAGCAACTCTTTCACTCTGCTGGGAGCCCCGGGTGTGAGAGTTCATGGGGACACCCTGAATGGGGAATGAAATCTCTGGTGAGTGTCTTACGACAAGCCCGTTGCACTCCAGAGTTCAAGGTGAGCCCCAACCCGGAGCTGCCTGGCCGTCTTCCGAAGGCTCAACCAGCTCGCATTACCCTGTGCTGCCACGGAGCAGAAACACACGACTTGTCTAGGCTGCTGCCCCTAATAGAACGCCCAGGTTTGCTACCTCGGAAAACTGGAAGATAACACTGAGAGAAGGAGAGAAAGGAAGAACATGCATGGAACAATCTGGTGTTTCTTGCCTCATTTTCTGTCTTGCATTTGGGCTACAGATAAACAACCCTGGATGAATGTGTCTGTTTCCTGTTTCTCTGAGGGCTTCCTAAACAAAATGCTTCATTTCCTGATTATGATACAGAAAAATCAAATAGAACATGCCTCATGTCCCTCGGGTCCAATAATTACTCTTAACATTCTGTAACTGAGAGTTAGTTGAAGTTAAACAGTGTTCTTTTTCAATGGAGGCAAATACTACACAGTTCAACAAAATAAAGTTTGACACAATTGCCTAAGGGATGGAAGAGCTGAAATGGGAAAGTTTTGTTTATGCTAGATTAGGCCATGGAATAAATCAATTCTTTTGAACTTGAAAAGATACTCAACTTTTTAAGTTGACAAATAATAATGATATATAACATATTTATGGGGATGTATAAAACTTATAAAAATTAGCTTATCCCCTCTAAACACATGGAGGACAATATTTAAAGAATATTGACTTGAAAAGTTTACATATTGCAATTGATCTCTACTTATATTATCTTCCCTATCTGGTTGGAAGACTTTTTTTAATTTGGAAAAAGTTTCATTCACTCTCTTTCCCTGCTTGTATTGTCTGATTCAAGCATTTTAAAATTACAAACTTCCCTAAAATGAGATTTTTTGTTTCCTACCAAAACGTGCTCTGAGAAAACTTGAAAGGGGAGACAAAACAAAGGTCAACTACTCTTATTCCTATCTTGTGCCAACATTTTCCTCTTCAGCAAGCCTGAGTCATCTTTGAAACTTATCTTTCTCTGTTCTTCAGGTAATGGTACTTCAGAAAGCTCATAGAAAAAATGGAATCAATAGATAACTTTATTTGGGCCAACATTTTTTAAAAATCCATGCATAGTTTTTCAGAATATGCATTTCCATGAACTTTTTGAAGCATCCTTGTATTAATTTAGGTACTAGGTCCTGCTGTCTCTTCATTTGTCTGTTCTGACACACACAGAGATCTGTTACCCTGTGGTTTAGTTCCTTTCATCTCATGCAATTTCAACAATTTTTTTTTTCTTTTTTCTGTTTTCCAAACCATTGGGCATATTGTGTCCAGGAAAATTTCCCTCTACTCCATTTTTCTCTGCTAAAGAAAACAAAACACCATAAACAATCTCCTTTTTAAATTAATTTATCTATTTAAGTTTTTTTAAAAATATTTATTTTATTTATTTGAAAGACAGAGTTACAGAGAGAGGTAGAGAAAGAGAAATTGGCTGCAACAGCCAGAGCTGCACCGATCAGAAGCCAGGAGCCAGGACTTCTTCCGGGTCTCCCACGTGGGTGTAGGGGCCCAAGGACTTGGGCCACCTTCTACTGCTTTCCCAGGCCAAAGCAGAGAGCTGGATTGGAAGAGGAGCAGCTGGGACTAGAACCAGCACCCATATGGGATGCCAGCGCCTCAGGCCAGGGCTTTAACCCGCTGTGCCACAGTGCAGGCCCCTCTATTTAAGTTTTTAAGCTTTTTATTCAGTGAGGGAAATGCACAGGAGAGTGAGGTTCCTATCTAAAAGAGGGAGAGAAATCTGGATTCGTACCGAGTGCCAGGAGCCAGCCTCGTGGAGGAGCATGTAGGCCAGGAAGCATGGGGCGGGTGGCCCAAAAGCCATAGGCCAGGAGGTGCAGGGCAGCAAGGGCCCACAATGGCAAAAGGCCAAAGAAAAGGGCTGGGTCCACTGTGTCCCAGGCCTTTAATCCACTTCCAAAGGGCAGTGGTTAGTTAGTCTAATTGGCTCGTGGGCCCACAGGTGTGGCCTGGTAGGTCACAGTGTTGTGGCAAAGACGTGATCTTCCAGCTCACAAACATAATCAATTTTATTCTATATCATAATCTATTTTATTCTATATACCAGCCTACAAGATTTCCCCCTCAGAGACTCCAGTCCCCTAATCCTAAGGGATGTGGAAGGTATAGAATTATCATATCTTCTATAGCTACTTCCTGCTTATGCAGGGCACAGTGCAGGCCTTGCCTGTCTCGGGTTCAGAAGTCTCTGTCTATCTTATCTAACAAATTTGCTTTGTGAGCTGAAGTCTCGGTCACTGCCAATGTTTGTGTGCCCTATATGGTCAGTTATTCCCAGAAGTCAAGGTCTGAAACATATAAGTTTGTTGATTAGCATAAGCAAAATTGAAATAAAACCAATTGCGAATAGAGTGCCCCATAAAATGGAAAGAACCTATCTTACAGACTCCCAGATAGTAGGTGGTGATAGGCTACCCTTATGTAGAGTTTAAACCCACTTAGCCTGAGCATAGAGAACTATAGTAGCAGAATGCTTTGGGAGTTTTATTACCAGTAACAGTTTCCAGAGAGAATCAGGAGGAAAGGCAGGTACAACACGTCTGCCGTCAGGTGCAGCAGTTCTGATGGGAGGGATGTACAGCTTTACTTATCCTTTTTGCTTTGAAGAGGCACTTAAGGTCTCTGATTGGCTTACAGGAATAGTCAGGCATGTCTCTAGTTCACCTGTGAAGTTTAAGTGTTCAGTAGCACATGGTAAGTTCCCTTTCATTTAAGTTGAAACTGACCTGAAGAGGATCTTCCTATAATGGCTTGCTCAGGAATTCCTAATGTTGGGGTTTTTGTCAAAAGCACCTTAATTTTTTGGAACACCTTCTGTAGCTCCCCTGTCCAGCACAGTGTGTCTGTGTCAGGGGCTTTTTAAGCAAATACAGGGCTTAGAATCCAATTCCTGGAATCCATATTCCCTAGAATCCTGTCATCAGCAATTCCCAATGTCAGAGTTTTAGTTAGAAGCTCCTTAGTTCTCTGGAACAACTTTTGTAGCTACCCTGTCCAGTATAGTGTCTGAGCCAGGGCATTTTAAAGCTGTATACAACAGCTTGGGGTCCAAATCCTACAATCCATATTCCACAGAATCTTGCTGCTCCCAGAAACACCGTTAGCTGCCTTTTAAATATCTGACCTTATGTTAAAACATAGAAATTTCACAGAGGCGTGGATCTAAGAGTTCACAACTCAGACAATTAACTTTAAAGAAACACCTAAGAATACAGGCGATATTTATTGGGATCATATTGAATCTGTAAATTGCTTTTGGTAGTATGGACATTTTGATGAGATTAATTCTTCCACTCCATGAGCATGGAAGATTTTTCCATTTTTGTGTGTGTGTGTCTTCTTCTATTTCTTTCTTTAATGTTTTGCAATTTTCATCATAAAGATCTTTCACCTCCTTGGTTAAGTTTTATTCCAAGGTATTTAATTTTTTTCTATTGTGAATGGGATTGATCTTAGAAGTCCTTTCTTAGCCATGACATTGTCTGTGTATACAAAGGCTACTGATTTTTGTGTGTTAATTTTATATGCTGCCGCTTCACCAAATTCTTTTATGAGTTCCAATAGTCTGTTAGTGGAGTCTTTGGATCCCCTATATATAGGATCACGTCATCTGCAAATCGTGATAGTTTGACTTCCTCCTTCTCAATTTGCATCCCTTTGATTTCTTTTTCTTGACTAATAGCTCTGGATAAAACTTCCAGGACTATATTGAATAGCAATAGTGAGAGTGGGCATCCTTGTGGTTCCAGATCTTAATGGGAAGATTTCCAACTTTTTCTCATTCAATAAGATACTAACTGTGGGTTTGTCATAAATTGCCTTGATTGTGTTGAGGAATGTTCTTTCTATACCCAATTTGCTTAGAGTTGTTACTGTTACGGCCATGCCGGAGTAAAGAATACACCAAGAGACAGTCTCTTATGCAAAACGCAAGAAGAGTATTTTATTGACCAGCATGCTGGGGTCGCAGCGTCACAAATGTGAGCGAGCGACCCTGAGTACAAATCACATCAGCTTTTTATAGTGACACAAAGGCTTTGAAGAATCTGTAGAACATATTTCACATGGGAACCCAGGGTACAG
>JADBBT010001779.1:0-13906 GCA_015711505.1 Sylvilagus bachmani
TCACCCTCCAATGGCTGCCACGGTTGGCGCGCTGCGGCCGGCGCACCGCGCTCATCCGATGGCAGGAGCCAGGTGCTAGGTGCTTTTTCCTGGTCTCCCATGGGGTGCAGGGCCCAAGCACCTGGGCCATCCTCCACTGCACTCCTGGGCCACAGCAGAGGGCTGGCCTGGAAGAGGGGCAACCGGGACAGAATCCGGCACCCCAACCGGGACTAGAACCCGGTGTGCCGGCGCCGCAAGGCGGAGGATTAGCCTGTTGAGCCACAGCGCCGGCCCTGGCTCCTCTCTTGACCTCAGTTTCCTGCTATGAAGATCCTGGAGGCAGGGGTGACTGAGTTCCTGCCATCCACATGGGGAGACCTGGATTGGGTTATTGGCCTCAGCTTTGACTTGGCCTGGCCCAGCCTTTGCAGGCACTTGGAGAGTGAATCAGGAAATGGAAGCTCTCTTTCTCTCTGTGTTTCTCTGCCTCTCAAATAACTATTTTTTAAGTTCATGGAAGATAAAATTAAAAGATAAACTTATTTTAGTGCTTTTTTATTTATTTTTATTTATTTGCTTAAGAGGGAATGAGAGAGAGAGAGAGAGAGAGAGAGAGAGAGAAAGAGAGAGAGAATATTCATCTGCTGGTTTACTCCTAAAATGCCTGCAATAGCCCAGGGCTGGGCTGGGGCAGAAGCAGAAAACCAAGAATTCAGTCCAGGTATCCCATGTAGGTGGCAGGATCCCAATTATTTAAGCCATTATTTTTTTGCCTTCAAGCATCTGGATTAGCAGGAAGCTGGAGTCAGGAGCCAGAAACAGATATTGAATATAGGTACACTGATACGGAACATGGGAGTCTTAACTGCTAATGCTAAACAGCCACCCCCAAATTTTAAAAGCCATTCATAGTTTTTTTTTCATTATATGCATTTTACATGAAATGTTGAAGACTTTTTGTATATTCATTTCCTGAGTACCACCTAGTATTGTAGTAATATTTTCTTCTTTCATATCTCACTTTCCAAATTGATTTTAAAAACCTTGGAGATGGCCGACTCCGCGGCTCACTAGGCTAATCCTCTGCCTAGCGGCGCTGGCACCCCGGGTTCTAGTCCCGGTGGGGGTGCTGGATTCTGTCCCGGTTAACACTCTTCCAGGCCAGCTCTCTGCTGTGGCCCGGAAGTGCAGTGGAGGATGGCCCAAGTGCTTGGACCCTGCACCTGCATGGGAGACCAGGAGAAGCACCTGGCTCCTGGCTTCAGATCAGCGCGGTGCACAGGCCGCAGTGCACTGGCTGCAGCGGCCATTGGAGGGTGAACCAATGGCAAAGGAAGACCTTTCTCTCTGTCTCTCTCTCTCTCTCACTGTCCACTCTGCCTGTAAAAACAAAATAAAACAAAACAAACAAACAAACAAACAAAAAACCTTGGAGACAAGTCTATGTCTACCATATGTGTCCTCTGTACCTAATAATGTTAATAAGTACAGTATATTAATAGAGTACTATGAATATTATAAACATTCAGTAAACATTTTGATTGACTTATGCAATCCTATCAACAGGTTCTTCAATCAACATGAAGCGAATTATATATGTTTGTGCCATGATATCATATAATAATATTAATCACTATGTTTATTCTACTCTTGTTAATACACAAATTGACAAAAAAAACAGAACATCACATTCAGACAGGGCTGCTTCTCTTGAGTTCCTCTTAGATATAGCCAACGCATGTAGATATATTATATATAATAAACCCAAGGAAGTTTATTAAAATAGTTTCTGTTCATGTAGGAGTGCCAATTTCATTTACCAAGACAGAAACAAGATTCTGTTAATTCTGATCCTCCTTCTCTGGCTCCTCCAGGCCCGAGGCTATCATCACTAAGGAAGCCCAAGACAGGAGAAAACCTTCCCACTGAGCTTCTGATCACTAGATCAGAAATTTAGGCTTACAAAAAAAGATTTCTATGTTCAGAATTGTTGAAAAGGACTTTTTTTCACTGAAGTCAGCTATAGTATTGTATAAAGGGCAAGAAACTTGCAAAGGAGCTGAATTCAAATTCCAGTTCTATCACTTAATGATACTATGACTTTAAGCAAATCATAAGCCTTTTAGGAAAGGTTTCTTTATCAATAAAATGGAATCAGCAGTAAATAGCACAATGTTTGGAGAATTATTTAAAAAGGCATTTTATGTGATTGTCCCTACCACATAGTAGATACTCAATAAATGTTAGCAGGTTTAAATAACTGCTAAAATATGATATTTTGCATATTTAGCATAAATGAGAATTTTTTAACAAAGAAAAGTCATCTAGCTCCCCTAAAGAATGTTCCATATTGTCTTAATTAATTTTAAATTTTATTGTTGTTGATTGCTTAATTTTATTTTTAGATGGAGTTGTGTTCTTTTGGTTTTTGAAATTATTTATTTCAAGGGTCAGCGCTGTGGTGTGGTGGGTAAAGCCACTGCCTGCAGACCCTACATCTCATATGGGTGCCGATTCGAGTCCTGGCTGCTCTATTTCCAATCCAGCTCTCTGCTATGGCCTGGGAAAGCAGTGGAAGATGGCCCAAGTCCTTGGGTACCTGCACCCCGTGGGAGACCTGGAAGAAACTCCTGGCTACTGGCTTAGGATCAGAGCAGCTCCGGCCATTGAGGCCAGTTGGGGAGTGAACCAGCGGATGGAAAACCTCTCTCTCTCTCCTCTCTTTGTGTAACTCTGAATTTCAAATAAAATAAATAAATATTTTTTAAAAAAAATTATTTATTTCAGAAAGAGGGAAAGGGAGAGGAGGACAGACAGATTGAGTTCTCATCCACTGATTCACTCCCCAAATGCCTAGAAAGTAGACACTAAATGCAGGCTTCCAATATAGGTGGCAGAGGCCCAACTGCCTGAGCCATCATCACCTGTTACGACCCAGTGTCTACATCTGCAGTAAACTAGAGTCAGGAGCCAGGTCTAGGCATTGAACCCACACACTCTGATGTGGCACGTGGGCATTATAAACATCTACCCCTAAATTAGCTTTTATTTGGAAATAATTTCAAAATTATAAAAGAACAAAACTCCATAAAAACATACCCATATACTCTCTAACAACTTATCTTATTTGCCTTATTGTTTTTATCCAGATATACCTCTCTCTATATAAATTCATGAACCATTTGAGAGTAAGTTGCATGCATTATGGTCCATTGCCCCTAAATTCCTTGGTATATCCTTTCTAGCTATAAGTACATTTAAAATTTTTTTTAATTTAAAAGTGTTTTAACAGATAAATAAAAATTTTACATACGTATGAAGTACCCTATACATCATATTATGTCCAATCTGGGTAATGATATCGATATCCTCAAATGTTTAACCTGTGGGATCTCACAGAGATCTTTCATTTAGGTTTTTTTTTGTTTGTTTGTTTGTTTGTTTTTGCCAGAGTGTCTTAGCTTTCCATGCCTGAAATATTCTCATGGGCTCTTCAGCCAGATCTGAATGCCTTAAGGGCTGATTCTGAGGCCAGAGTGCTGTGCTGTTTAGGACATCTGCCATTCTAGGAGTGCTGTGTATCCCGCTTCCTATGTTGGATCGTTCTCTCCTTTTTAATTCTATCAGTTAGTATTAGCAGACACTAGTCTTGTTTATGTGATCCCTTTGACTCTTATACCTATCATTATGATCAATTGTGAAGTGAAATTGATCACTTGGACTAGTGAGATGGCATTGGTACATGCCACCTTGATGGGATTGAATTGGAATCCCCTGGCACGTTTCTAACTCTACCAATTTGGGCAAGTCAGATTGAGCATGTCCCAAATTGGTACTCCTTTATTTCTAAGACCAAGTCATGTTTGCTTGACCAATTACTGTAACATAGATTGTTTAACTTTAAAAGGTTTAAAGGTTATTGATTTTTAATTATGTTTTACATCATAAGCCCTTGAGAATCTAACAAAAATCAATAAAATCCCCCCTCCCAAAGCCCAGTCTTTACCTGTCATCTTAGGTTATCCAGGTAAGCTCTAAATCAAATGGTAAATTTCCTTATAAAGAACACAGAGAGGAGATAGAAGAGGAGGAGGCAATGTAAATATAGAGGGAGATCGGAGTGATGTGGCCACAAATCAAGGAAGGCTGGGCTGACTCTGTGGCGTAGTAGTTTAGTTATCGGCCTGTGGTGTCAGCAAACCATATGGGTGCCGGTTCAAGTACTGGCAGCCCCTCTTCCGGTCCAGCTCTCTGCTGTGGCCTGGGAAAGCAGTAGAAGATGGCCCAAGTCCTTGGGCCCCTGCATAATGTGGGAGACTGGGTAGAGGCATCTGGTTCCTGGTTTCAGATTGGCAGGGCTCCGGCCATTGCTGCCTTTTAGGGAGTGAACCAATGGAAGGAAGACCTCTCTCTCTCTCTCTCTCCCTCTCACTGTCTGTACCTCTCAAATAAATAAATAAAATCTTTAAAAAAAAAAAGGAAATCAAGGAAGGCTGGCAGCTGCCAGAAGCTAGAAATTGACATGGCAGGATTCTTTCCTAGAACCTTAAGAGGGATTGTAACCCTACTGATACCTGATTTCAGACTTCTAGCATCCAGAACTATGAGAGAGTCTTTTCTTATGGTTTAAGTCACCAAGTTTGGGGTAAATTGTTATAGACACCACTCCAAACTAATACAAACACACATTTTCCCTCACAATTTTATAGATTTCAGTTACCCCGTGGATACCAGGTAGAGGAACTCTACTCTTGATCATTTACCAATCAAGAGCCAGAGGCTCACATAAAACCACTGCTAAGTATTGAAGTACAGGGAAGTAGAGCTGATGGTGACAACCAAAGGTCCTGATTAGAATGAGATATAGATGAAACTCAAGGAACACAGTCATACTATTTTAGTCTAGCAAGTGCAGGGCTTGGGCTGGAACATTTTCCCTGCATGCCATCACCATCTCTGACCTTCCTGCTTCCTCAAAAGCCCTTCATTCCCTTACTCCCAATATTTGCAGACTAAAGAAAATAAACACAGTTGCACTGAAACCATTTGAACAAAGAGCACGTTAAAAAATGAAAGAAAACCTAATATAATGAGGGTGGGCATACCATTTACTCAAGTACATTAAGAGATTGAAAACACAGCCACACAGAAAAATGTTGCACACGATTTTTTTCCTGAAAAGGCAAGTTAAGGAGGAAAAGTGAGTTATTAAGGTAGGGGTCATTCTAGAGCTTGGTCTAGAGAAACATTATTTTCTTCAAATTTAATAACCAGGAAATGACATTAGGGAGAGGGCTCTGCTGTAGGTTGAATTGTGTCTCTCAAAATATGTGTTGAGGGGCTGGTGTTGTGGTGCAGCATGTTAGGCCACAGCTTATGACATTAGCATCCCATATTAGAGTGATGGTTTGAGTTCTGGCTGTTCTATTTCTGATCCATTTACTTGCAAATATACCTGAGAAATCAGATGGCCTAAGTGCTAGGGCCCCTGCTACCCACATGAGCAACCCAGATGGAGTTCCTAACTCCTGGCTGTAGCATGGCCCACCCCCGGACATTGTGGCCATTTGAGAAGTGAACCAGTACGTGGAAGATCTCTCTCTCTCCCTCCTTCCCTCTCTTGAACCTTGACTTTCAAATAAATAAATAAATAAATAAATGTTTTTAAAAATTATGAGCCTTCACAACAGAACCCAGGAATCATGGCTTGGACTCTTATGCCACCATGGCAAGCCCTTGGCAAATTGATTAAACCAGTAGTATTTGTCTTCAGTTCCATCCCATTTCTATGAGTAGAGGCCCCATTTTCTATCATGCTGTATCCACCCTCAATAAGGTGATTATTTTGAGTCCTTGTCACATTCTTGCTTTGGCTTCCTATGGTAACTTTTACTACCCAGGAACTAATACCAAGGTTCAGCTTAAGATCTGACCACATCACAGTATTAGTTTGTTTTATTTTTTAAAATATGTATGTATGTATTTGAAAGACAGAGGTATAGAGGGAGAGAGAGAGAGCGAGAGAGAATCTTCCATCCACTGGTTCACTCCCCAAATGGCTGCAATGGCCAGGGCTGGGCCAAGCTGAAACCAGGATATTGAAACTCCATCTAGGTCTCCCATATGGATGGCATGGGCCCAAGCACTTGGGCCATCTTCTGCTGATTCCCAGGGGGATTAACAGATGGCTGCATCAGAAGTGGAGCTGCCTGGACTCCAACTGGCACTCTTATGGGATACCAGTGTCATAGGGGGTAGCTTAACCTGCTGCATCACAGTACCAACCCCAATACTAGTTTATTTTTAAGGAGAGATGTCTTAGAGGTCAAAAATCTCTTAAAATAAAAACGAATCTAGTGCTAACGATGGACTGGTGTGAGGTGGGTAAATCCTTGTGACAGGAGTCCTGTGCCTTGTCATAGTCATTTGTTCAGTTCCAACTGTCAAGTGTTGAGCACTTGATACTCTTTGCCTGATCATCCCACACATATTCTTTCACAAAGATCATTGTATCAAAACAACCACATGAAATAGATATTGACATCTTCATTTTAAGTAAAAGCAAACTGAGGACCAGAGAACTGAAATGACTTTCCCATGGAACAGACAACAGGAATGTATCAAAGTTAGAACTAGTTCCCCATAGCTCTCTGATTCCCAATCCTTTCTTCTATATACTACATTGGCTCATTTAACATGATATAGAATACCTCCCATATGCAAGACTCTGCTTTGTATCTTATGGGATGATGCAGAAATGAGCACAGTAATCCCCCTTTATCTGAGGGGGGTATATTCTGAGATCCCCAGTGGATTCCTGAAATCACAGATAGTACTGAATCTTATAGATACTATGATATATATGTGTAAAATATATATATATATATACATGATAAAGACTAATTTACAAATCAGATACAATAAGGGATTACAATAATAAACAATAATAGAAGTGGGGAATTAACCTAGTGGTTGGGACACCAGTTAAGACACATCCCAAGGCTGTTATTGTGGCTCTCTGCTAATGGCCTGAGAAAATCAGCAGAAGTTGGCCAAGATTTCATCATGCTATTCAAAATAGTGCACAATTTAAAACTTATGAATTGTCCATTTCTGGGATTTTCCATGGCTATTTTCAGTCTGCAGTTGGACCCAGTTAACTGAAATCATGTAAAACAAAACTGAGGATAAAGAGGCACTACCTTACAGCATGTCCATGCCATCATCCATAAACTTAAAATATATTCACATTGCGGGAGGGAGGGAAGTTATGGAGGGAAAAAGCCACTGCAATCCAAAAGCTGTACTTTGGAAATTTATATTTATTAAATAAAAGTTAAAAAAAAGAAAAAAATATATTCACATCAACTCATGTCACATAATTGGTACCTAAAAGCCAGTCTGTCTTACCCAGGCCTAAGCAACTCTCGTTTAGAGAATCACTGAGGGTTGAGGAGAAAAGGAAGGTGGTTGATTATATTTTAATTCAGTTCTTTCTGATGACCAAAAGTCCAAAAATCTTTTTTCTTCTACAAGAAAAGTCTATTTCCCCTTGGACAAGCAGTAGCCTCCTGTTAACTTCTAGTATCCTGTTAACCTCTAGCCCAGCCTTCTAGGAAGTCAGCTGTTTCTCCTCATTCAGTTGAATTCTTTCTGTGTTGGAACAGGAATTTCTACATTGTCAGAGCTTGTCCTCTTCAATGATGGGGGGTGGGGTGGTGGAGGTTCTCTGGTAACTTCAATGTAATTTTCTCAGCTCTTGGCATTCCCTAATCTTCAACATACCAACATCTCCCCAATATTTTTTAAAGATTATTTATTTATTTGAAAGAATAAGAGAGAGGGAGAAAGAGAGAGGGAGAAAGGGATCTTCCATCTGTTGGTTTTCTCCCCAAATGGCTGCAAGACCTAGGGCTGAACTATGCTAAAACCAGGAGACTAGAACTTCATCTCAGCTTCCCATGAGGGTGGCAGGAACCCAAGTAGTTAGGCCATCATCTGTTGCCTTCCAGGCACATTAGCAGGAATTTTGTTTGGAAATACAGATTAACTGGGACTCCAATGGCACTCTGATATACGATGCTAGAATCACAAGTAGCAGCTTAACTCACTGCATCAAAATGACTGCTCTGCCTCTATGTTTTAGATACTATGCCACTTTTACGCTTTCAGTCTTCTGTATCTCAAACCTGCTATCCAGATATAACCAGATATTAGTCATTTATGTATCGCTGTGAATATGCTCAAATTCATCCATCCATCCATTCCAGTTACAAATACTATGCTATTGTTGATAGAATAAATACATGGGTCCATATCTGAGGAAACTCAGTTTCTAGTGGATGACATAGACACGTAGACCATTACAACATAGTTTTTATTCAAAGTGAGACTAGAGTACCATAGGGACCACAAGGCAATATCTAACCCACACTAAGAGAACTAAGGAAGGTTTTCACAAGAAGGTAATGGTTAGGCTGTCATGAATGCCAAGTAGTAGACAAAAGGGCAAAGAAGTAAGAATTTCCAGAGAAGGAGAATATGTACAAAGGCACCAGGGCACAAGCTGGCATTTAAAGAAAGAGCATCGGGGTTTTTTTGTTTGTTTGTTTTATTTTGTTTTTGTGAATAAAATACAAGGCATGAGTTGGGAAGGAGAGCAAGATATAGTTAAGTTAGAAGGCATGTGAGCCAAACTGAGGAGTTTGAGTTTAATCTTGAAAGACATAAGGGCACTAATGAAGACTTTTAAGTACCACAGTAATTTGGAGGCTCACAAAGCAGTTTCTTAAAGTATGAAACTTTGGCATTCTGAGCGCTTTGAATTAAAGAAGATGGGAAGGCCTCAGAAGTCAAGTCTCTCTCTGATCTCCTGTCTTGTTATCTCTGGTCTCTTTTCTCCCCTATAGTAAGCCATAGAAATCAGATTTGTTCTTCTCCAAGATAAGTCATGGAAACTAGAACTCCCTCTCCCCAGAGCAAAACACAAAACTCAGTCTCCTTGCTCCCTTGAAGATCTTTGGTCTGGTATCCAGGAGGAAGGAACACTACACATAAGAGACAAGAAGAATCTGAAAAAGACAGGTGTTACTCGGTTTACTCCCTCAGTCTATTATCATTAGAACATACTCTTTTGCCAAATTACATTGCTATACAACTGCCCATTCTTTGTTTAACATAAGCATAAAAACAGACATCTTTCCCTGTATCTTTGAGTCTTCTTTTATGAAGACTCTCATATTATGTACAGCATTAATTACATTTGTTATACCTTTATCTTGTTTACCTATATTTCGTCATAGTGTTGGTCATGATCCTTGGGTTGGGAGAGAAAAGGTGTCAAACCTTTCTGTCCTTACAATAATAGCATTAACAAAAGTTTGTAATCTGAAAAAAATCTGGTTTATTTGCAGCCCAAGTGAGTATATTAGCCTGAGTGGAATAGACAGTTTATGCAGGAGTTCAAAAAAGTTCAACTTTGTAAAGTAGGATCAAGTTTTTAAGGAACTTAGAATGCCAACTAGAACAATTGTAACCTGTTCAAGCTGTTTTAGGTCAAAGTCCTCAGCATACCAATGTGCCATACTTCAAGATATCATTTTCTAAACTGCACCACTGTCCATGTGCTTGGAATGTCTTCCCTTAACCTCTCTACCTGTAGTCATTTAAAGAATCTCCATTGAACACCATCTTCTTTGCTGATCAAAGTTCATAAAGCTAATTCCTTTCCTTATTATATCTAGCTTGGTTAAGGTGACTATATATTCAGAAAAAAATAAAATTTTGAAAAATATATATGTATTATATGACAATTGGGAGAAACTATTTAAAATGGAAGCTGTTCATTCCTCTGAACTGTTTCATTGAACCCATTTTCTAGTTATTTAAGCATTTTGTCTCTCCACCTCCCCCAGGGTTTTTGGAGGCTGGATCCAAGTTTAGATTTCATGGCACCAATCACATGTGAGGTATCTACAGTGGTTAAGTAAGTATTTGTGTTTGGACTAAGGGCTAATGTTCTTTTGTTTGAGTTTGGCAACATTCTTCAGGCGTGGTCCACCCTCAGTAACTATGAAGGTAGTGCACAAGGAAAATGAATGAAAGTAAGAATAAATTTGGCAGAAAATACATTTTAACAGAGGAGATTAGCCCTTCTGCTGAGTAAGCTGAGCCCTAGTAAACTGATCCTTGCCTCCTTCCAAAGAGCTATGGAAATAAATCACCTGTGGGTGAAACAGAGTCTCCATATGCAAGGGGATTTTAAGTGTCTCTATGGTTTAGTTGTCTACAAAAGTCTCACCATATTTAACATCTGCTCTGTCTTCAAGTTACTTTGAGCATTTTCTTGAGATGGTGAAAATAAGCAAGGAGCTCTCACTTTCCAAAGTAACCACCAAAGCCAAAGGGATGTTAATTAGAGGCAGGAGGGGAAGGAGGAGGAAGTTGGTCTTACTAAAGGAAGTTAGTTTATTCCCTGGGAAAGAAATGAAACGTGAGTTCAGGACATAGAATGGAAACCTTTTAAACCCTTCATGGCCAGACTAAAAGTTGAGTGGAGGAGATAGATGAAATGTTAAAATGAGATGATAAATAAGTCAGAAATTTCCTGTAAACTTGGATGAAAAGGTGATAGAGTCAAAACTGCTTCAAATTCTGGATTTTGATATTTAGAAAAACTCTAGAGTCAGCAAATATTTTTTGTAAAGGAGCAGATAGCAAATATTTTAAGGTTTGTGAGCCACATCCCTATAGTCTCTGTTACATATTCCTTGTTTCTTTTAACAACACAGTAAAAATGTTAAAACAAAAATCTTAGCTGAAATGACACAAAATCTAGTCACAGGTATTTGTTCATGGTCATTCTGGAAAATGGTGATTATTTGTGTAAATTTCAGCTTGATGAAGACTTACTGAGCACCTATTTTGCTTAGGATTGATATGCAAAATCAGCAGAAGTTTTCTAAGGTAAAAATAAGGAGGCTTCTGAATGCGGAATAGACTAATTAACTCAACACCAGCTAACCAGGGCTCCTCAGTCTTCAATAAGGCAACTGCTCTCAGTAGGTAGAAGTAGCACAGAGGGCCCAGGTTTCAGTGAATCTGAGGGTCTGTGCAAAAGCTCTTCAAGTATGCAGAGCAGGGTGGGGCGGGGTGGAGGAGGAGGATGAGTGTGACTTGAGCAGGACACTGAGTATCTGGTCAAATTAAAATTGGGGACCTCCCTGAGGAGCTTTCTGAGGAAGCTCTAGTGCAGTCCGGAAGCTGGGGTCAAGGAGAGGCAAACACAGAGTGAGCTTTGGAAAACACAGGCAGGGGAAGTCCTGGGTTTTGTAATTACCAACCAGCTGAGGCTGCAGTTTGGGAATAAGTAAAATCTCTGCAGAATGTAACTTACCTGCCTGGGATCAGTCTAAAATGCCTCATAGGATAGACTTTAATGAATGTAAAGAAATTATGCCTGAAGAATTGGAGTCTGGGGACCCTGGGAGTTCTGGTGCATTGAGGAAGAGGTTGGGAAAGTTCCCTTTTCTTTTCCCCCCATAAGACTCACTTTTCACTGGGGAGGACAAAACAAGCCTTAAGGTAGAAGCTGCCTGGTATCTACAGAGCACCTAATAATAAGCTTTTTGAGAAGTCAGGGGAGGGGCTCCCTGCAGATGCTGACTGAAAAGACTGGAGGGCAACAAGTCTTAAGCCAAGATCAACTTGTCAAGAAGATATGAAGAACAATGCTTCCCCCACCCAGCACTTGCCCAGGGCTAAAGACTCAATCAGTGCTTACTTAGTCCTGAAAAAGCTGAGAGAGTTAGTGTGGGTGGTAACCACACTAACCACAGGTGTCCCCTCTAAAAAGCCATATATTTCAGTTTCCAAAGTGTTTTCACAAGCATTATTTGATGTAAAGCTCACAGCAAGCCAGTGTGGTACAAAGACATGGCAATGATTATTCTCTCATTTTTTATAGATGAGAAGATGTAGGCTAAGGAGAGTTAAACCACTTGCACAAATTTACACAGCTTGTAGTAACAGTGTCACAGTCAAGTCTTTTTGAGAACTTGGGTTTTCAATTGACGTGTGAGAAGTATACATATTTATGGGGTAAAATGTGATGTTTTCACATATATATATCGCATGATAACTAAATAAGAGTATCTAGCATAGCTATCATCTCATACATTTATCACCTTTTCATGGCAAGATAATTCAAAAGCCTCTCTTCTAACTATTTTTTTTTATTTTTGACAGAGTGGACAGTGAGAGCGAGAGAGACAGAGAGAAAGGTCTTCCTTTACCATTGGTTCACCCTCCAATGGCCACTGTGGCCAGCGCGCTGTAGCCGGCGCACCACACCGATCTGAAGCCAGGAGCCAGGTGCTTCTCCTGGTCTCCCATGCAGGTGCAGGGCCCAAGCACCTGGGCCATCCTCCACTGCACTCCTGGGACACAGCAGAGAGCTGGCCTGGAAGAGGGGCAACCAGGGCAGAATCCGGTGCCCCGACCGGGACTAGAACCCGGTGTGCCAGCACCGCGAGGCGGAGGATTAGCCTATTGAGCCGCAGTGCCGGCTATAACTATTTTGAAATATTAAATACAGTATTGCTTTTTTAAAAAAGATGCATTTATTTGAAAGAGTTACAGAAAGGGAGAGACAGAGAGAGTTCTTCTCTCCACTGGTTCACTTCCCAAATGGCCACAATTGCCAAGAGATGGGCCAGGCCAAAGCTAGGAGCCTAGAACTCCATCCAGGTCTCCCACATGAGTGGCAAGGCCCCAAGCACTTGGATCATCTTCCATTGCTTTTCTGACGCACATTAGTAGGGAGCTGGATCTGAAGTGAAACAGCTGGGACTTGAATTGTTACTAATATGGGATGCCGGTGGTAAGCCACTATACAACAAGGCTGGCCCCAATATTTAATACAATATTCTTTTTTTTAAGATTTATGTATTTATTTGAAAGTCAGAGTTGCAGTGTGAGAGGGAGAGAGAGAGAGACAGGGGGGAGAGAGAGAGAGAGAGAGAGAGAGAGAGAGAGAGAGAGAGAGAGAGAGAGACTCAGAGATCTTACATCTTCTGGTTCACTCCCCAAATGGCTCCAACAATCAGGGCTGGACCAGGCTGAAGCCAGGAGACAGGAGCTTGATCCTGGTCTCCCACATGAGTGCAGGGATCCAAGGACCTGGGTCATCCTCCACTGCTTTCCCAGGCACATTAGCAGGGTGCTGGATCAGAAGTAGAGCAGCCAGGACTCAAACTGGTGCCCATATGAGATGCTGGCGCTTCAGACAGTGGTTTAACCTGCTGAGCCACAACACCAGCCCCTCAATAAAATACTCTTTTTTAAAAGAAAGATTTATTTTATTTATTTGAAAGACAGAGAGAGGTAGAGACAGAGAGAGAGGTCTTCCATCTGCTGGCTCACTCCCCAGATGGCCACAGCTGCACTGATCTGAGACAAGGAGCCAGGAGCTTCTTCCAGGTCTCCCATGTGGGTGCAGGGGCCCAAGGACTTAGGTCATCTTCTACTGCTATCCCAGGCCATGTCAGAGAGCTAGATCAGAAGAGGAGCAAGGCCGGCGCTGTGGCTCAACAGGCTAATCCTCCGCTTTGCGGCGCCGGCACATCGGGTTCTAGTCCCGGTCGGGGCACCGGATTCTGTCCCGGTTGCCCCTCTTCCAGGCCAGCCCTCTGCTGTGGCCCAGGAGTGCAGTGGAGGATGGCCCAAGTGCTTGGGCCCTGCACCCCATGGGGAGACCAGGAAAAGCACCTGGCTCCTGGCTCCTGCCATCGGATGAGTGCGGTGCGCCGGCCGCAGCGCGCCGACCGCGGCGGCCATTGGAGGGTGAACCAACGGCAAAGGAAGACCTTTCTCTCTGTCTCTCTCTCTCACTGTCCACTCTGCCTGTCAAAAATAAAAAAAAAAA
>JADBBT010000178.1:0-25797 GCA_015711505.1 Sylvilagus bachmani
CCCACCTGCTCCTCCCTGGGCCCCGCCCCCACCTGCCCTCCCTGGCCGTGACCTCGAGATTTCCCCACACGCGTGGACATCACACCTGGCCGATCAATGATCATACTGATAGGTCTAAGAGTCAAAGGGATCACACAAACAAGACTAGTGTCTGCCAATACTAACTGACAGAATAAAAAGGGGAGAGAACGATCCATTATGGGGAGCGGGATACATAGCAGATTCATAGGATGGCAGATGTCCTAAACAGTACTCTGGCCTCAGAATCAGCCCTTAAGGCATTCAAATATGGCTGAAGAGCCCATGAGAGTATTTTAGGCATGGAAAGCCAAGACATTCTGGCAAAAAAAAACTAAATGAAAGGTCTCTGCAAGTGAGATCCCAGTAGAAAGAATTTGCCATCAAAGAAAAAGGTACCTCTCTCTGAAGGGAGGATAGAACTTCTACTTTGACTATGACCCTGTCAGAATAAGATCGAAGTCGGTGAACTCAAAAGGCTTCCATAGCCTTGGCAACTCATGACTAGAGCCTAGGGAGATTACTGACGCCATAAACAAGAGTGTTAAATTGTTAACTCAACAATTGGAGTCACTGTGTACTTACTCCTCATGTGGGATCTTTGTCCTTAATGTGTTGTCCAATGTGAATTAATGCTATAACTAGTACTCAAACAGTATTTTACACTTTATGTTCTGTGTGGGTGCAAGCTAATGAACTCTTAATAGATACTAAGTCGATGTTCTGTATATAAAGATAATTGAAATGAATCTCGATGTGAATGGAATGGGAGAGGGAGCGGGGGATGGGAGGGGTGCAGGTGGGAGGGAAATTATGGGGGGAAAAAGCCATTGTAATCCATAAACTCTACTTTGGAAATTTATATTTACTAAATAAAAGTTAAAAAAAAAAGCAGTTAAGGGTAACACTTATAGTGCTAGCATCTCATATGTGTGCCCGTTTGATTCTAGGCTGCTCCACTTCTGATCCAGCACCCTGCTAATGGCCTAGGAAAAGCAGCAGAGATCGGATTAAGACCTTGGATTCCTGATAGCCACATGGGAGACCCAGAAGAAGCTCCTGGCTCCAAGGTCCTGACGCACCCAGATCCAGGCATTATGGTCCTTTGGGGAGTAAACTAGCATATGGATGATCTGCCTCTCTCCTCTGTAAATTTCACATCTCAAAAATAAATAAAAATAAATAAATCTTTATTAAAAGTGTAAGAAAAAATAGAATTAGAAGGTAAGTATTTTTCCTTAAATTTTTTTGAAATTTTTGCATAGTTTTTCCATAATTTCTCATGGTCTTTTTTTGATATGAAATCATGGATTTTATTAAGAAAAGACAGCAAGCAATGGTGACTTTGGTGCCCATTTCAATGTTCCAATAATCAAAGTCACTTTAAAGTGTAGTAAATTGTATAATAATGATAAAAGATGAAATCTGTTAGGCATGGTCCAAACATTGGATTTCATTCTATTTTAATTTTTATTCATATAAGACAAACAAATTTCGTGTATTTTATGCATACAGATTTAAGAGCATAATGACACTTCCTATCTTATTCTGCCTGGTGTCTATGCTTGCTCCCTACCTCCCCCTTCTTTTATTAATTTTTATGTTAATTTTTAGAATGACATACTTTCAATTTATTTTATAATCCCATGAAATTTCAGTGACCACTTGTATGCATGCAATGGCAACTGTAATTATGTAACTTGTGCGTAATTTAAATAAGAATTACCTCATGGATTTAATGATTTCGACATAGAGACTGGTCAACAGAATATCAATAATGTATGGCAGTTGACAAATTAGAGCACAGAAATATCAAAACTTCTAATCACAAAAAAAGACACAAAATATGATAAAGAAAAATTCACAATCATGCCACAGGAATAATGAAAAATTACAAAATTCATATGAAAAAATAAGAATTGACATCAAAAAAGGAAAATAGCCAAAGATTATAGTTCACATTCTGCTCTGCAAAAATCATCTTTACAGATACAAAAACATGGGTAAATTCTGACAAAAATAAAAAAATTGATTAAAATTGCACTGCAATATATTTTTTCACCCAGTATGTTTGACCAAGTTTCATATCTTCTTTTGTGATCAAACAGGTAATCATCATCATCTGTCTGGTTCTTTTCCCAAAACATACCCCATGTTGGACTAATTTCTATCAACACCATTTAACTACTGTTTCATAAACCACTATAAATTGGCACCTTAGTAACTACAAAAGACTCTTAAATGGATTCTCCACTTCCAAACTTTCCCTTGGAGAGATCCCAAGGCTACAAAATCCAGAAGGGCTTTTTGATGTCCCATTGAGATGGGATGGCACAATTAGCAACTTAAGGGTTTTTAATGCATGTGCATTTTTTTTTGACAGGCAGATTGGACAGTGAGAAAGAGAGAGAGAGAGAGAGAGAGAGAGAGAGAGAGAGAGAGAGAAAGGTCTTCCTTTACTGTTGGTTCACTCCCCAATGGCTGCCACGGCCGGCACACCGTGCTGATCAGAAGCCAGGAGCCAGGTGCTTCCTCCTGGTCTCCCATGGGGTGCAGGGCCCAAGCACTTGGGCCATCCTCCACTGCCTTCCCAGGCCACAGCAGAGAGCTGGACTGGAAGAGGGGCAACTGGGACAGAATCTGGTGCCCCGACCGGGACTAGAACCCAGGGTGCCGGCACCTCAGGTGGAGGATTAGCCTAGTGAGCTGTGGCGCCAGCTTGCATGTGTATTTCTCAAATCATTTTTTCCAAATTCTTAAGATTTTCATGGTGGTTTAAATCCAAATTCAAAAATATACAGTAAGACATATTGCTTTGCATCTTTGTGAGGACAGAAATATTTGTCAGGGGAAGGATCCTCATGGATATGAGATCCTAGATAAAAGCAATGAAGATTCTGTGATGTGTAGGGTGATATCAGGTGATATGACATATATATGTAATTGCAGATCTCACTTGGGATGGGGTCACAGAAATATTCAAAATGAAAAATAAACAATTTCCAAACCTAGTGTGAATTATAATATCACTGATCAAAGAAGCTCAGACAGAAAATTACAACCAGAATGGGAAATAATTGATGTTTCATAAAAAAGGTTGGTCTTGGGGCCTGCATTGTGGTGTAGTAGGTAAAGCCACCACTGGTGATGCTGGTTCAAGTTCTGGTTGCACCATTTCTGGTCCATCTCCCTGGTAATGTGCCTGGGAAAGCAGTAGAATATGGCTCAAGTATTAGGCCTCCTGCATCCACATGGGGGGATCCAGATGAAGCCCCTTAACTTCTGTCTTTGACTCAGCCCAGTACAGGCTATTATAGCAATTTGAGGAGTGAACCAGCAGATGAACGATCTCTCTCTCTCTCTCATCCCCACCCCTCTCTCTATTTCCCTTTTCTCTGAGATTCCGTGTCTCAAATAAATAAATGTTTTTTTTTTTTTAAAGATTGACTTTTACCAACATATTGGAGGTTTTTCTCATTTGGAATGATTGGATCAATTTACCTTAGGGCTTTGATCCACATGGACAGTCTACTCTTGCAATGTGATTTGTGGTGGCAAGTATTTTCATGTGGTATCAACTCAATCTTTGAATGTTCAGGAGACTAATAGCAAATATGTGGATGCTTAATCATGTCTATATGATCAGACTTCATAAAAGATGCCACTCACATGCTCAGATGGGATTGTTAATGTCCTGTAGATACAGTCACACATTGAAATTGAGAGAAAGAGATAATGACATAAGGACTCCATTAAGGGAAAATCTGGAGATTCATGTGGGATGGTCCACATGAAATCCACATGTGAGATTTGTTCTATTTATCTACTTCCTTAGGTATTTTAGTGGTCTTTATATAGTAATGAATTAGCATGTGAGTATGAAGATTTCTCTGAATTCTTTAATTCCATTATGGAATCACTGAACAAGACAACCAAAATGAAATACTTCACATCCATCAAAGTCTTAATTTAAAAAAAATGTTGACAAGAGTGTAGAAACTGAAATTCTAATCTACTCTTGGTGTGAATCCAAAACTACGGACCCATATGGGTGACACTACTGAGGGCTGCATCTGGTGATGGTCTTGTCATTGAAAAGTCAAGAGAAAGCACAGGCATCAAATGGAAGGAGACAAGAGGCATGCAAGTGCCTCCTTGGTGTTTGACTTTTGTAAAAATAAGGTTTACTTATTTGAAAGGGAGAGTAGAGAGGGAGGGAGAGGCAGAGAGATCTTCCATCTGCTGGTTCACTCCCCAGATGTCTGCAACATCCAAGACTTGCCAGGCTGAAGCCAGGATCCTGGGGCTTCTTATAAAATAAAATTTTGATAATTGATACATGGATGAATCTTGAAGACACAATGTCACATGAAATAGGTAAGTAACAAGACAACAAATATTTTATGATTCTACTTGCATAAAGTTGTTAGAGACAAATTCATGGAAATAGAAAGTACAGGAGTGCCTACTAGGATATGCTCAACAACAATACCTTGCTCATGAATCAAAAGAATCAATGATATTAAAGTGTCTATACTACCTAAAGCAATCTAAAGATTTAATGGAATCCATACCAAAAATACCAATACTAGAAAAGGCAATCCAAAAATTCATATGAAATTACAAAGACAAGAATAGCCAAAGCAATCCTGAAAAAATAATCAAGCTTGAGGCATCATGATACCTAACTTCAAAGCATACTACAAAGCTACAGTAATTAAAATAGTATAGTACTTACATAAAACCTGTACATAGTTCAGTGGAATAGGAGTCCAGAAATTGATCACCATAAATATAACCAACTGATTTTTTTACAAAAGTGATCAGACCATACAGTGGAGTAAAGTTAGTTTCTTCAACATATGGTGCTGGCAAAACTAGATGTATATATTTAGAATTATAAAATTAAATCCATACCTGTCACCACAAATGGAAATTAACACAAAAATGGATCAAAGTCTTAAATTTAAGACCTGAGACTATGGAGTTGCTGGAAGAAAATGTAGGAGAGATACACTATGACGTTTGTGTAGGGAATGACTTCTTGGATATGACCCACAAAGACAACAAAGCAAAATTAAATAAATGGGACTATATCAAACTCAAAGCTTATGTACAGCAAAGGAAATGCTCAGTAGAGTGAAGAGACATTCAAAAGAAAGAGAACAAATGTTTGCAAACCACCTGTCTGAAAAAGGATTAATTTCCCAAATATATTAGCCACTAAAAAACTGAAGAACAATAACAATAAAAAGTAATCCAGTTGAGAAATGTGCAAACAACTTTAATAGTTCTCAAAAGAAATACAAATGGTCAACATATACATGAAAGAATGCTCAATATTACTAGCCATCAGGGAAATGCAAATCAAAACCATAATGAAGTATCATTTCACTCCCATCAGAATGGCTAAAATCCAAAACACAGAGAGTAACAAGTACTGGTGAAGATGACACTGCTTGTGAGATTGCAAATTAATGCAGCCACTGTGGGAAACAGTGTGGTTGTTTCTTTAAAAGACTAGAAATAGGGTTGCCATATGATCTATCAATTCAATTACTTGGTATAGACACAAAAGACTGGAGCACAATATATCAAAAAGAAATCTTCATCACCACATTTATAGCAACACTGTTCACATCAGCCACAATACGGAACCATCCAAGGTATCCATCATCAGCTGAAAGGGTTAAGAAAAAATATGCATATACACATATACAAACAGACACATACACAATGGAATATTATTCAGCTATAAAAATGAAATTCTTCCATTTGCAGCAAAATGGATGCAATTTGAGGACATCATGTTGGGTGAAAGAATCTGGACCCATAAAGACAAATACTGTCTGTTTTCCCTTATATCGGGAGCTAAAATTTTAAAAAACAAACAAAAAAGAACAAAAAAGGAAGAAATGTCTATGTGCATCAGTATTGCAGCAAATATAGCTTTGTAAAAATTTGTTTCACAACTTTGTGAAGCCAAATGTTAAAATGTTATACTATGGGGCCGGTGCTGTGGCAAAGTTGGTTAACACCCTGGCCTGAAGTGCCGGCATTTCATATGGGCACCAGTTTGAGACCCAGCAGCTCCACTTCCCATCTGGCTCTCTGCTCTGGGAAAGCAGTAGAAAATGGCCCAAGTCCTTGAGCCCCTGCACTCACATGGAAAACCCAGAAGAAGCTGCTAGCTCCTGGCTTTTGATCAGCCCAGCTCTGGCTGTTGCAGACAATTGGGGAGTGAACCATCGATGAAGATTGATCTCTCTCTCTCTCTCTCTCTCTCTCTCTCTCTCTGCCTCTCCTCTCTGTGTGTAACTCTGACTTTCAAATAAATAAATAAATCTTTAAAAAATGTTACACTATTATAGTTTTAATGATCTGTGATTACTTTAACATTTACTGTATATATTACATGGTCATTTTCCATTCAACTCTTGCTTATAGTTATCATCTATATTCCCACTTAAATACAGTGTTTTTGCTTTTTACTTGTTATACTGCTTATTTGAAGTAGTAAGCCTTTTTTATTGTAATGTAAATTTGAAATATGTTATCTCAAAAACTAGCAAAAAAGAAAGGGAGAAGGAAAAATGGTGAGTTGGAGGGGGGGTGGAGGAGGGGAATAGCTTTTTCTTCTTAGAATTGTGTCTACAAAGCATAATGAACCTGTTAAAAACTAATCAAAAATTAAAAATTGAAAATGGAAAACAAGTTGCTATTACTAAAATACTTCGGTGGTACTATTTTCCGATTAATACAGCTGCACCATATAGAGCTGCATATTAGCATTTCCACTAGGACATCTCTGGCTTTAATGTATCTAAAATTCCAGGGGCTGGTGCTGTTGCGCAGTGGGTTAACATCCTGGCCTGAAGCACCGGCATCCCATATGGGTACGAGTTCAAGACCCAGCTGCTCCACTTCTGATCCAGCTCTCTGCTATTGCCTGGGAAAGCAGTAGAAGATGTCCCAAGTCCTTGGGCTTATGCATCCATATGGGAGAGCCAGAAGAAGCTCCTGGCTCCTGGCTTTGGATTGGTGCAGCTATGGCCATTGTGGCCAATTGAGGAGTGATACCGCTTTCTGCCTTCCCTCTCTCTGTGTAACTCTGACTTTCAAATAAATAAATAAATAAATCTTTAAAAAATATATCAAGGGGCTGGCACTGTGATACAGAGGGTTAAAGCCCTGGCTTGCAATGCTGGCATCCCATATGGGCACTGGTTCTAGTTCCAGCTGCTCCTCTTCTGATCCAGCTCTCTGCTATGGCCTAGGATGGGAGTAGAGGATGGCCCAGGTCCTTGGGCCCCTGCACTCATGTGGAAAAATCCAGAAGAAGTTCCTGGCTCCTGGTTTTAGATCGGTACATCTCCAGCCATTGCGGCCATCTGGGGAGGGAACCAGTGGATGGAAGACTTCTCTTTCTGTCTCTACTTCTCTCTGTAACCCTTTCAAATAAATCAAAACACATCTTTAAAAAATATCAAAAATTCCATGGAAATTAGGCATCTCACCACCTGAAGAAATGAATATAACAAATATTTTTATACCACACACATTTCCAGTATTTGCTCAAAATGCCACACCTCCCTCTATCTAAGATTTCCAACTGCCCTTCCCACCCTGATGCTTCATTTCACCATTTCTCTTACTTTAGCCCATTAGACATCACAAATATGACAGAAACATGGTTGGAAATGTATTTGCCTACTGGAATTTCCCTTCATGGATAGCCACCTCGAGACTTGCCAGTAGGAGACATAGGACTTAAGAGCCAAATCAATCATCAGACATGGGAGGGAGGGATGTTGTAGTATGGGAAAGTAATCTGTGATATGTGCATACCACATGCCATATCCCATAACAGAGTGGATTGTGTCTCAGCTATTCTCACTTCCAATGCTTCTTGCAAATGTGCGTGGAGGGCAGCTGATATTGGCCAAGGTCTTGGGTTTCTGTCACCAACATGAGAGCTGCAGGGTAAATTCCAGGTTCCTGGCTTCACTATGGCCTATCCTTGCTTATTGTGGGCATTCAAAGAGTAAGCCAGCAGAAAGATGATCTCTCTCTCTCTTTTTCTCTATCTTTTCTGTCAATCTTCTTTACAAATACATAATCAAAAAGTTCCAGTTTTCTAAGCTTCATGGGAAAATTGGATCTTCACATGGAGTAACATGAAACAAGAACCCTACCTTACACCTTACATAAAAATCAACACAAAATGGATCAAAGATCTAAATCTATGACCTGATACCATCAAATTACTAAAGGACAGCATCAGGGGAAACTCTGTAACACATTGGCATAGAGAAAGACTTCTTGGAAAATGCACCAAAAGCACTAGAAATAAAAGCAAAAAAAAAAAAAAAAAAGACAAATGCGATTACATCAAGCTAAGAAGTTTCCACACTGCAAAGGAAATAATAAAATGAAGAGGAGCCTAGAGAATGGAAGAATATATTTGCAAACTAAGCAGCTGATAAATATCTAGGCTTTATAAACACCTCAAGAAACTCAACAACAATAAAACAACAATCCAGTCAAGAAATAGGAAACGGATATAAACAAGCAGTTTTCAAAAAGTGAAATTCAAATGGCCAACAGACACATGAAAACATACTTAGGAACACAACCCACAGTGAGGTTTCAAGTCACCCCAGTTAGAATTGCTATCACCCAAAAATCAAAATAAATAAATAAATAAATGCTGGCAGAGATATGGGAGTACCCTACAACACTGTTGGTGGTAATATGAAGAATATAAAGCAGTAGAACCATTATGGGAGAGAATGGAGGGATTCCTCTAAAATCTGAAAATAGATCTGCCATATGGCACAGCCCTCTCACTCCCGGGAATTTACCCAAATGAAATGAAATCAGTAGATGAAAGAGTTATCTGTACCCCCATGTTTATTGCAGCTGAAGTCTAAGAGCTAAGATATAGAATCAACCCAGATGTCCACCAATTAATGACTGAATAAAGAAAATGTGTAGTATATATACTAAGAAATACTACTCATCTGTAAATAAGAATGAAATCCTGCCTTTTGTAACAAAATAGATCCAACTAGAAACCACTGTACTTAGTGAAATAAGCCAGTCACACAAAGGCAAATATGCTTTCCCTGATCTGTAGTAATTAATACAGAAGAAAAAAATGAAAATTTATATGAATGACATTGACATTTTGAGATTTGATTTTGATTATTTGATTACAGCCCTTAGCTATGGTCTTAAGGAACCATGTTACTTTTAAATATATTGTTTGTTTATTTATTTGAGAGGTAGAGCTACAGAGAGAGATTGGAAGAGACAGAAAGAAAGGTCCTCCACCTGCTGCATCACTCCCCAAATGGCCACAACAGCCAGAGCTGAGCTAATCTGAAGCTAGGAGCCAACAGTTTCTTCTAGGTCTCCCACATGGGTACAAGAGCACAAGTATTTGGGCAATCCTTCACTGGTTCCCCAGCTCATAAGCATAGAGCTGGATCAGAAGAGGAAGAGCCAGGATATGAACTTGTATCCATATGGGATGCTAGTGCAACAGGTGGAGGCTTATCCTATTATGCCATAGTACTGACCAACGAGCAATGTTTATTTCACTTACTACTTGTTGAATTATTTATTCAACAAGTGGTTAAACTTGTGATTATAAAATAAACTAAATGTTTGTCACTGTCAAATTTAAAAAAATAATATGAGAGGAAGATTGGAGGGAGTATGGGCTGTAGGGAGGAACATATGTTGAGAACTATCATTATGCTCTCAAACCTGTATATATGAAATATTTGAAAATTTTCTCATTAAATAAATTAAAAATTTACAATAAAATAATTTTAAAAACCTGAAATGTGACTAAAGTATTCCTAAAAGCACCAGCCACGATAATGGCATTAGATGACTAAAACTT
Source organism: Sylvilagus bachmani (assembly GCA_015711505.1). Classification (NCBI taxonomy): domain Eukaryota; kingdom Metazoa; phylum Chordata; class Mammalia; order Lagomorpha; family Leporidae; genus Sylvilagus; species Sylvilagus bachmani. The sequence continues at coordinate 9,932 of JADBBT010000178.1, forward strand.
CATTTGTGATATCAAACAACTCCAGGGCATTTTCAGCCCACCCCAAAATACTAACACAGAATTGAGAAGAAATCACATTGCTATAATTTAAACCTACAAATGTATTCAAAGGATGATACAAATTGAAGATTATGATTAAATAATTTAATTGCATATCAATTAGAAACCAAAGAACTTCATAAGCACACACAGAAGTTTCAATGAACATGATATATGCCAACCAGATGGGTGTCAGCAAGATGCTGCAATATAAAAAAGTTGCCTGGTTTGCCTAGATATCCCAAATTTTAGGTGTTTTACATATGTTCAGGCACTGTATTGGGTTTATATTTATTTAATAAAGTAATTAGCAGCGAAAAGTTTAATCAAATTTCAAATAATGGAAAACAGACTAACACTAAATTTCTCTAGCCTTTATGATAGTCAAGAATGAATAGATGAAATTAGGTGAGAGAGCAGGCGCTGTGGCTCACTAGGCTAATATTCCATCTTGCGGCACCAGCACACTGGGTTCTAGTCCCATTCCAGGTGCCGGATTCTGTCCCAGTTGCCCCTCTTCCAGGCCAGCTCTCTTCTGTAGCCAGGGAGTGCAGTGGAGGATGGCCCAAGTGCTTGGGCCCTGCACCCCATGGGAGACCAGGAGAAGCACCTGACTCCTGCCATCGGAACAGCGTGGTGCACTGGCCGCAGCACGCCAGCCACGGTGGCCATTTGAGGGTGAACCAATGGCAAAAAGAAGACCTATCTCTCTGTCTCTCTCTCTCTGTCCACTCTGCCTGTCAAAACAAAAAAAAAAAGAAAAAAGAAATTAGGTGAGAGAAAAATTTGCATCTTCTAAATTGGCTTCAGTTCCTGAAGTGGATCCCAAAAGTAAACATGAGTTTTGAATGACCTGTAAAACAGTACCCAGAAAGTCATGAATTTTGACATCTAAAGTGCATCTTTCTTATCAGGCACAAGGTTTCTGGAAACGCTTGTGGTGCCACCAGGTAGAACTATCAAGATAGAATAAGCATCAGCACATCTCTAGATGTCAAATGTGGTAACAGATCAGGTTTCAGAGAGCTCTGATTCTAGAAGTAATGAAAGTAACATTAAGCAACAGCAGCAGGTTAGGGGTGGGCTTAGATAGATTCTCAGATACGACAGGTTAGCCCTCCACTACAGGTCATACCTTCAAGACTCTTCCAAAAGTAAGAATTCCTAGGTCCTTGCTTTTTTCTCAATGACATCATATATTATTTTTCCAATATAACTCAGTGTTTGGGAACTTACAGAAGAGGTGAGGTAGCATCACTAAATTTTTTATCACTATGGGCAATATGATAAGTAATTCCTGGGGCCATGTCAAGCTAGGTTTTTCACCTTTATGGGAAACCTGTGACAATTGTGAGGCACCAGGCACCTTTTTACCAAAAGGATATTCTTTTTTATAAAGATTTATTTATTTGTTTGAAGGCAGAGTTGAGAGAGAGAGAGAGAGAGAGAGAGAGAGAGATCTTCCATTTTCTGATTCACTCCCCAGATTGCTACAATGGCCAGAGCTGTGCAGATCTGAAGCCAGGAGCCAGGAGCTTCTTCCGGGTCTTGCATATGGATGCAGGAGCCCAAGGACTTGGGCCATTTTCTACTGCTTTCCCTGGCCATAGCAGAGAGCTAGATTGGCAGAGAAGCAGCCAGGACTCGAACCAGTGCCCATTGGGATGCCAATACTGCAGGTGGTGGCTTTAGCTTCTAACACCACAGCACTGGCCCCAAAAAAGGATATTCTTATGGTGGACTCCTAATCATGGAACTCAGGTCTTAATTCTGCATGAACTACTTTATTGGGAAACATGATTAACAAACAATACCTTTATTTTCCACATAGAGTTTATGGTCCTTGGAAATTAAGTTGTGTGTAAACTTCTATAAACTCAAGAGTATTGGGCAGAGTACATACAGGGTAGGACCAGAAGTTTCACTTCTGAGGAGGAAACATAAAACCCCACGAATACAACAACCCCAAAGTGGGAGAGGTTGCACACACTTCACAGTGATGGTAATTTGGGATATTAAATTGTAGTGTGAATGTCTCTTTGCTACAGATGGATGAACTTATATCAAACACATTGGTAACAGAATCTGCAGTGGCTGAGCTCAAATTAGACTCATCCCACAAACATCGTTGCTCTTGCAGAGTGCACATTCCCCATGCTGCATTGAAATCCTGACTGGACACCTCATTTGTGGAGCATCTGGAACCAGCTTCTGCTGGAAGGCCACCCTGGACTACTGGAACAGCACCCCCTCTGAAAAACTAATCACCTGAAACACAAGCCATAATGCACCTTCTCTGCTTCCAGATATTAGGATCCAATGCCAGTGTGGCTTCCACAGACTGAGGCCTGTGGCTCACATCTCAATGTCATCACTCACTCATCTGAAGGCCATGGGTATATCTGCTCCAAAAAAGTGGAGGACAAACATCCACCTCCCCAGAATTCCATGCAGCCTGTGGGATACCATGTTTCCCCTCAAGACACCATCATTCAGGGATACAGGCTCCTTTTAGAGTTTATGGAGCAGTATCAGGAGAACTTCTGGGCCTGGAATTGCTGGGTTAGACAGAATGATCCAGTGCTAACCAGTGAGAGTCTGATGATTTATTTTGGCTTGATAAGCTCACATTTGAAAAAATGTAATCCCAGTGGAGAAATATAAATATGGACAGTGTTTCATGACAAATTTCACTACCTATATGCTCATTTTAGTTCTCATAATTACAGAATATGCAGCTACTTGTTTACATATACTCAAAGAATAAGGACAGAGACAATGAATCTATTTTACTAAGCAATATTAAGAAATTCACATTGCTATGGAAACTCATATCTAGCCCTTTAAAAAAGAGCCTTATTTCCAGAGGCATCACAAATGCAATATTTCAAGATTCACTACAAAACTATAATCAAAATAACCTGGAGCTGACACAAAAATAGACATGTTGAAGAATGGAACAAATTAGAAACCACGGATATTAATCTACACATCACAACAAACTAAACATTGACAAATGTACCAAAATTACACCCTGGAGAAAGGAAAGTCTTTCATGCAGAAGTATGAAACATGTACCTTACCTAACATCCCATAGAAAAATCCACTCAGAATGAATCAAGGATATAAATCTAAGACTTGAAACCATCAAATTACTACAGTATAACATAGAGAAAACACCAAATAACATTTGTCTTGGCAAAGACCCTTGGATAACATTCCAGAAGCACAGGAAGTAAAAGCAAAAACAGAAAAATGACTATCTCAAGCTAAGAAGTCTCTGCACAGCAGAGCTCTACTCATCCTAATCAAAGATTTTAACAATAAAATACATGGAAGCATCATTGTATAAAGTTTAAATATCTCCCTTCCTTGATTTTAATGTTCTTTGTAAGTCACCTTTGTTAACATTATCTTCTGTATCCTTCCTGACAATATATTCACAAATATGTCCTCTTGTGTCTGTTTTACACAAAGGAGACAGAAATGGTAACTGTGTCACTCCTTGCTCTTCTTGCTTTACACTTTATTTCAGGAACCATAAGCACAAAGCCACTGCATTTTGTTTATCAAATGCATGGTTTCCAAAAATATAACTACAACATAATTTTACACAGTTCCATATTACTGGACATCCTTTAAGTTACAAACTTCTAGGAACCAATTACCCTGACAAAAAGAGCTTTTTAAAATTTTACTTTTATTGGAAATATAACCTTAGAAGTGGCTATATATTTCAAACAATTACACTCTGATTGTGAGTTGCAAAGTTACTGTGATTGTTGCCAATTTTTCAGAACTGGGGTTAAGAAACTCAATAAGCATTATTAGTCAACATGAAACAGGCTCCAAGCAACTTGGCCTGCTATGTGCCCTCCTCATGATGCTGCACTCCAAATAGAGACAGGGATGACTTGTGAGACTAATATGAAAAATAAACATATGTGGTCCACACTAATATCAGCATTTTACAAGTGTGGGAATTAAGAGTTAACAGAATAAGAGTCTTGCCTGACAAACACACTCAAAATCAGGCTGACTGAACTTTTATGGTGGGATGCCAATTTCTGTAGAACCCATAAGATACTGAATGTGAACAACCACTGTGAAAGATAATTGTCAGGCAATCCTCCAATATGGCAGAATAGGGAGGGAGTGCACTGATAGTCTGGGAAAAGATAGAATAATAGAAGTGGAGATACTGTAGTTTCAGGGAAGAGTTAGGGAAAAAACTGCAGAGGAAACTCTTCTGGGACTAGTGGGACACGGTGGACCAATGTGGAGGGCAAGGGTGCCCATGGCTCTGGACCCCAGCCACTGAGTCTATGTACCAGCGCTGGAAAGGGGGATGAGGCAAAACCTCAGTAGCCCTAGACATTGGTGGGGAAATGGCAGGAAGAGCCTAGAGGGAATGAGGCTTGAAGCCCTGTGGGGGAAAGTTCACCAGGCTAACTAGAGGAGAGAAAATAAATAAATTTAAAAAGGGACTAGTATGGACATGATTCTCTCCACTCACCTTACAAAGGTGAGCAAGACAAAGAACAGGCACCATTTTGGACATACGTAAAAGCTGTGCCCGCCATCAGCCAAGCAGAAAAACCTGATTCTGGTGGGGAAAAATAACAGGAGGTTAGGACCTAGTGAAGGTGTGGTGCTAATGAACTGAGACTGTGAAGAAAAAAAAAAAAAACAGGTTGTGTGAGAGAGTGAGAGAACTCACAGAGTACCTGAGACGTGAATACTCTCAGGAGAGTACACAAACCCAGTAACCTTGACAACCTGGTGGGAGACTTCAGGGGAATTTGAGCTTACACTGAGGACTGCACAGATCCTTTGTGTGGTCCTTGGGACAGAGCAGATGAATATTATACCCACAGGGGTCAGAGCTCAGACATTGACTACCTTAAACTCCACTGAGCTGTGTGGAATTACTTCCCTTTTGAATAAGAGAGAGAGAGAAAGAGAGAGAGAGAGAGAGAGATTGATTTACCATGCCTAACCTGGGTACATCACCTTTGGCACAATCTTAACCCTCAAGAACCAAACAAAGCTCTCTGGCCACACCCATCATAAGCCTCTATGGATCCATCAAAAGCAGACAGTCCACTTAATCTAGAGTCATAGTATAATGAAAAAAACCACCACAGCAAGGAAAAAAAAAAAAAAGAAGAAACCAAAGAATATCTCCAAAATGCCAAGCAACAAATGCAGAAACAGAGGAAACATGAACAAGGAAGACATTATGGCACACCCAAATGAACAAGACACCCCAATTCAAGATTATGAATATGATGAGATGGAAGAAATACAAGACATGGATTTCAAAACATTTATAAGAACATTAAGAAGTTCTCATAAAAACAAATTCTTGAACTACAGAAATCCTTACTGGACAGGATAAAAAATATCTCTATCATGAAAATGAAATCTTAAGAAGGAATCAAAATGAAATGAAGAAATTAGTAGAACATGAAACTGTGATAGTGAAATCAAAATGAAATGAAGAATTCAATAGATCTAATGACAAATGCATTAGAGAGCCTTAAACACAGAATCAGTGAAGCAGAAGAGAGAATATAGGACTTAGAAGACAGAGCACAGGAAAATATACAGTCAAACCAAAGAAAAGAAGAGGAAATTAGAAATCTAAAAAAATATCATTGGGAATCTACAAGATACTATCAAAAAACACCAACATTCTGGTTCTAGGAATTCCTGAAGGCATGGAGAGGGAGAAAGGATTAGAATGCCTTTTTAGTGAGATAATAGCAGAAAATTTCCCAGGTTTGGAGAAGGACAGAGACATACAAGTACAGGAAGCTCATAGAACCCCTGGTAAACATGACCAAAAGAGATCCTCACCGTGGCACATTGTAATCAAACTCACCACAGTGAAACATAAAGAAAATATTCTAAAAAGTGCAAGAGAGAAACACCAGATTACTCTCAAGTATCTCAAATCAGACTCACAGGAGACTTCTCATCAGAAACCCTACAGGCTAGGGGGGAATGGCGAGACATAGCCCAGGTACTAAGACAGAAAAACTGCCAGCCCAGAATATTATATCCTGCAAAGCTCTCATTTGTGAATGAAGGTGAAATAAAGACGTTTCATAGCAAATAGAAATTTGCCACCACTGGTCCAGCCCTGCAAAAGATGCTTAATGATGTGTTACATACAGAAACACAGAAACACGACCATCAATATAAAAGAGGGTAAAGGAAGGAAACCTCACAGTAAAAGATCACAGGAAGCTCAAAGCAGATATTAGAAATATCTTTGGGAAAATGGCAGGGCAAAGTTACTACTTATCAATAGTAACATTGAACATTAATGGCCTCAACTCTCCAGTTAAAAGACACAGACTGCATGAATGAATTAAGGAAAAAAACCCATCTATTTGTGAGCTACAAGAAACACATCTTTGCAACAAAGATGCATGCAGACTAAAAGTGAAAGGTTGGAAAAAGATATTCCATGCCAACAAAAACCAAAAAAGAGCTGGTGTAGCCATATTAATATCGGACAAAATAAATTTTAACACAAAAACTATTAAGAGAGACAAAGAAGGGTGCTAAATAATGATTAAGGGTTTAATTCAACAGGAAGATGTAACTATTATAAATGTATATGCACCTAATTACAGGAACCGGTTTATTTAAAAGATATGTAAAGGGACTTAAAGGGAGACTTAGACTCCAATACAATAGTACTGAGAGACTTCAATACTCCACTTTCAGAAATTGACAGATCAACAGGACAGAAGATCAACAAGGAAAGAGCAGATTTAATTGACACTATATCCCAAATGGATCTAACAAGTATCTACAAAATTTTCAGTCCTATATTTAAAGAATTTACATTCTTCTCAGCAGCACATGGAACCTTCTGTAGGATTGACCACTAGGCCATAAAGCAAGTCACAGCAAATTCAAAAGAATTAGAATCATACCATGCATCTTCTCAGACCACAGTGAAATGAAGTTGGAAATTAGCAACTAAGGAATCCCTAGAGCATATGCAAACACATGGAGAACAAACAATATGCTCCTGAGTGAACACTGGGTCATACAAGAAATCAAAACAGAAATCAAAAACTTTTTGGAAGTAAATGAGGATAACAACACATCAAAACTTATGGGATTCAGCAAAAACCGTGCTAAGACAAAAGTTTATAGCAATAGGTGCATGCATCAAGAAATTGGAAAGGCACCAAATAAATGAGCTTTCAATGCATCTCAAGGATGTAGAAAAACTGCAGCAATGCAGACCCAAAGCTAGTAGGAGAAGAGAAATAATTAAAATCTGAGAAGAAATCAAGAGTATTGAATCCAAAAAAATATTACAAAAGATCAGCCAAATGAAGAGCAGGATTTTTGAAAAAGTAAACAAAATTGACACACCATTGGCCAAAACTAAAAAAAGAAAACCTAAAAAAAGAAAAGACTAACTAAAAAAAGACCCAAATCAATAAAACAGATGAAAATGGGATTATAACAGCAATTACGACAAAAATAAGAGTCATCAGAAATTACTACAAAGAGTTGTATGCCAGCAAACAGGGAAATCTACCAGAAATGGAAATATTCTTGGAAACATGCAAACTACCTAAATTGCACCATGAAAACATAGAAAACCTAAGCAGACCCATAACTGAGTCAGAAATTGAATCAGTAATAAAGTCCCTCCCAATAAGAAAAGACCAGGACCGGATGGATTCACTGCTGAATTCTGCCAGACATTTAAAGAAGAACTAACTCCAATTCTTCTCAAACTATTCATAACAATTGAAAAAGAGGGAATCCTCCCAAATTCTTTCTATGAAGCCAGCATCACCTTAATTCTTAAACCTGAAAAAGATGTAGCAGAGAAAGAGAATTACAGATCAATTTCCCTGATGAACATAGACAAAAAAATCCTCAATAAAATTCTGGCCAATAGAATGCAACAACACATCAGAAAGATCATCCACCCAGACCAAGTGGGATTTATCCTAGTATGCAGAAATGGTTCAATGTGCGCAAATCAATCAATGTGATACACCACATTAACAAAATGCAGAAGAAAAACCATATGATTATCTCAATAGACGCAGAGAAAGCATTCAATAAAATACAACAAACTTTCATGATGAAAACTCTAAATTGGGTATATAAGGACCACTCCTCAATACAATCAAAGCAATTTATGAAAAACCCACGGCCAGAATCCTATTGAATGGTGAAAAGTTGGAAGCATTTCCACTGAGATCTGGTACCAGACAGGGATGCCCACTCTCAACACTACTATTCAATAGAGTTCTGGAAGTATTATCCAGAGCCATCAGGCAAGAAAAAGAAATTAAAGGGATACAAATTGGGAGGAAGAAGTCAAACTATCCCTTTTTGCAGATGATAGGATTCTTTACTTAGGGGATTCAAAGAACTCTACTAAGAGACTATTGGAACTCAAAGAAGAGTTTGGAAAAGTAGCAGGATATAAAATCAATGCACAAAAATCAACAGCCTTTGTATACACAGGCAATGCCATGGCTGAGAAAGAAATGCCAAGATTAATAGCATTCACAATAGCCACAAAATCAAATACCTTGGAATAAACTTAACCAAGGATGTTAAAGATTTCTACAATGAGAATTACAAAACCTTAAAGAAAGAAATAGAAGATGATACCAAAAAATGGAAAAATATTCCATGCTCATGGATTGGAAGAATCAACATCATCAAAATGTCTATTCTCCCAAAAGCAATTTATAGATTCAATTTGATACCAATCAAAATCCAAAGACATTCTTCTCAGATCTGGAAAAAAATGATGCTGAAATTCATATGGAGACACAAGAGACCTCAAATAGATAAGCAATCTTTCACAACAAAAACAAAGCAGGAGGCATCACAATACCAGATTTCAGGACATGCTCTAGGGAAGTTGTAATCAAAGCAGCATGGTACTGGTACAGAAACAGATGGATAGACCAATGGAACAGAATAGAAACTCCAGAAACCAATCCAAACATCTACAGCCACCTTATATTTGATTAAGGATCTAAAACCAATTTCTGGAGTAAGGACAGTCCATCAATTAATGGTGTTGGGTAAACTGAATTTCCATGTGCAGAAGCATGAAGCAACACCCCTACCTTACACCTTACACAAAAATCCACTCAACTTGGCTGGCGCCATGGCTCAACAGGCTAATCCTCCACCTTGTGGAGCCGGCACACCGGGTTCTAGTCCCGGTCAGGGCACCGGATTCTGTCCCGGTTGCCCCTCTTACAGGCCAGCTCTCTGCTGTGGCCCCGGAGTGCAGTGGAGGATGGCCCAAGTGCTTGGGCCCTGTACCCCATGGGAAACCAGGAAAAGCACCTGGCGCCTGGCTCCTGAACTCGGATGAGCGCAGTGCGCCGGTCGCAGCGTGCTGGCCGCAGCTGCCATTGGAGGGTGAACCAATGGCAAAGGAAGATCTTTCTCTCTGTCTCTCTCTCTCACTGTCCACTCTGCCTGTCAAAAAAAAAATCCACTCAACATGTATTAAAGATCTAAATATACAACTTGACACCATCAAATTATTAGAGAACATTGGAGAAACCCTGCAAGACATAGGCACAGACAAAGACTTCTTGGAAAAGACCCCAGAGGCACAGGCAGTCAAAGCCAAAATTAACTATTGGGATTGCATCATATTGAGAAGTTTCTGTACTCCAAAGAAATAGTCAGGAAAGTGAAGAGGCAACTGACAAAATGATAAAAATATTTGCAATCTATGCAACAAATAAAGGAGTAATAACCAAAACCTACAAAGAGATCAAGAAACTCCACAACAACAAAACAAACAACCCACTTAAGAGATGAGCCAAGGACCTCAATAGACATTTTTCAAAACAGGAAATCCAAATGGCCAGGCAGACACATGAAAAAATGTTCAGGATCACTAGCAATCAGGGAAATGCAAATCAAAACCACATTGAGGTTTCACCTCACCCCGGTAAGAATGGCTCACATACAGAAATCTACCAACAATTGATGCTGGAGTGCATTTGGGGAAAAAGGGACACTAACCCACTGTTGGTGGGAATGCAAACTGGTTAAGCCACTATGGAAGTCAGTCTGGAGATGCCTCAGAAACCTGAATATAACCCTACTATACTACCCAGCCATCCCACTCCTTGGAATTTACCCAAAGGAAATTATCTTGGCAAACAAAAAAGCTGTCTGCACCTTAATGTTTATTGCAGCTCAATTCACAAGAGCTAAGACCTGGAATCAACATAAATGCCCATCAGCAGTAGACTGGATGAAGAAATTATGGGACATGTACTCTACAGAATATTATACAGCAATAAAGACAATGAAATCCTGTCATTTGCAACAAAATGGAGGAATCTGGAAAACATCATGCTGAGTGAATTAAGCCAGTCCCAAAGGGACAAATATCATATGTTCTCACTGATTGGTGACAAATAACCAAGCACCAAAATGGAAACCTTTTGAAATGAAATGGACACTATGAGAAACAGTGACTTGATTAGCCCTTCTCCTGAATGTTGATGAACAACCTAATACTTTATCCGTTTCTGTATTTTTTTGTTCTAGTTAATACTATTGGTTGAACTCTGTAATTGACACACATTTATTCTTAGGTGTTTAAATTTGACTGAAAAGTGATCCCTGTTAAATATAAGAATGGGAATAAGAGAGGGAGGACATGTACAATTTGGGACATGCTCAATCAGACTTGTCCCAAATGGTGAAGTTAGAATCATGCCAGGGGATTCCAATACAATCCCAAATAGGTGGCATGTACCAAGGCCATCTCACTAGTCCAAGTGATCAATTTCACTTCACAATTGATCATACTGATAGGTCTAAGAGTCAAAGGGATCACACAAACAAGACTAGTGTCTGCCAATACTAACTGACAGAATAAAAAGGGGAGAGAACGATCCATTATGGGGAGCGGGATACATAGCAGACTCATAGGATGGCAGATGTCCTAAACAGCACTCTGGCCTCAGAATCAGCCCTTAAGGCATTCAAATATGGCTGAAGAGCCCATGAGAGTATTTTAGGCATGGAAAGCCAAGACACTCTGGAAAAAAAAAAATGAAAGATCCCTGTGATTGAGACCCCAGTGGAAAGAACAGGCCATCAAAGAAGGAGGTACTTTTCTCTGAAGGGAGGAGAGAACTTCCACTTTGACTATGACCTTGTCTAAATAAGATCGATGTCCGCAAACTCAAGAGGCTTCCATAGCCTTGGCAACTCATGACAAGAGTGTAGGGTGATTACTGCTGCCACAAACAAGAGTTTTGAAAGGCAGAGATTCAGAGATACAGAGAGAAGGGGAGGGAAGAAAGGGGAGGGAGGGAAAAGCAGAGATAGTTAAAGATGGAACTTTCAACCATTTGTTCACTCCCCAAATGGCAGCATCAGCTGGGGCTACACTAGGCCAAAGCTAGGAGCCAGGAGCTTCTCTAGGTCTTCCACATGGATGCAGGTTCCCAAGTTCTTGGGCCATCTTCTGCTGCTTTCACAGGTGCATCAGCAGGCAGCTGGATCAGAAGTAGAGCAGCCAAGGCTTGAAACCTCACATATATGGGGTGCTGGCACTGCAGGCAGAGGATCAAACTTCTATTCCACTCTGCTTTCCCCACTATGTCATCATATGAATTACTATATTTACTTTACCTCCATACAACCATTAAACATTTTCACAATAATATATATATATGTATACAGGGGTTGGTGCACATGTGTGTTCATTTATGCACCAATATTTACACTTGGTATTGAAGATGATACTGTGAGAAACATTAACATACATTTCAAAAACTAAGTCTTCCTTGGCTGAGTTGCAGCTATTGTAGGTTGTTTTTTTTTTTTTTTTCAGAGGGGGTGAAACAGCCAATGGAAAATCTCCCTCCCTCTGTCTCTCTAGCTTTCAAACAAACAAAAATCAATAAATAAGACTTTAAAAAAATAACAGAGAAAACAATTGCAACCACATTACATACTAACCTACTTACATCAATAATCACTTTAAATGTGCATTATCTCAATACACTAAAGATAGAGATTGACATGGGAAAAATAAAACCAAGACCCAACTTCGTGCTGTCTATAGGAAAACCATTTAAATATACAAACACATGAAGGGGATTTGAAGTCATCTTGGCCAAACACATTTGGTTTGCATAGTAGGAATACATTCAAGAGGTCTGTTGTGCAACATGGTGAGAATAGTTAGTAACAGTGTGTTCTAATATAGGAAAATAAATGAAAGTTTAGACTTTTAAGTTATCTTATCATGAAAAACAGGTATATAGTGTAGTGGATATGATAATTGCCTTGTTATGTTCATTAAATTATATAAATATTTCCAAATATCACTTTTATGTGCTAAAGACATTCCATTCTCAACTTAAGACACATATATACACAACTGCTTAAAAATAAAAATATGCAGAAAAATAGTCCATTATAATACCAGTACAATGAAATTTAGAAATACAATATTCATTTCAGACTAATCAGAATTTAGGTTAGACTACTACAAGGGTTACACTGTGCGACAACTGGCAGTTCTCCAAGAAGGCATCACAAGGCTTCCTACCAGTGCCCCTAAATAGAGCATTAAGATATATGAGATAAAACTTATATAACTCCAAGAAAAAATACAAATCCACCATTGGTAATCAGTATAAATAGATTAACAGTATAAATACCCAACCAGTGGTCATTAGTAACTAGGAATATGTTACCAAACAGAAATGTCAGTTAACACCAGGTGGAGTAAATAAATAAGGCCACTTCAAGTGCTGGAAAATCAAAAACTAACTGCATATGTATAAAAAGTTAGATACTTAATCCTTGTGTTCCACTAACACTTCCTATAGAATTAGAATTTATTCACAACCTATAACCTAACAATATTTTCACATTATTTAAAATTTAAAATTATTTTTAAAATTACTGTGAAGTAACACAAGAGAAAATAATTAAGGAAATAGTATCACAAATATAAAAAAAAGAAAAATTCACTGTTGAGAGTAATAGATTTTAAGCCACAAAAAACATTTAAAAGAACCTAGACTCATTCACCTGTGGGAGCAGAGGTAGGAGAGATCAAGAAGACCCCTGGGGGCTGACAATGCAGCACAGCAGATAAAGCTGCCGCCTGCATTGTCACCATCCCTTAGAGGTGCCGGTTCCCATCCCACTGCTCCAATTCCAATCCAGCTCTCTACTATGACCTGGGAAAGCGGGAGATGCTCAAGTACTTGGGGCCCTGCACCCCTGCGGGAGATCCAGGAGACCTTCTGGATCCTGGCTTCGGACCAGCACAGCTCTGGCCATTGTGGCCATCTGGGGAGTGAATCTGCAGATGCAAGAGCTCTCTCTCTCCACCTCTACCTCTACCTCTGCCTCTCTGTAACACTGCTTTTCAAATAAATAAATAAATAAATAAATCTTTAAAAAACAAAAAAGGACCCCTGAACTGACACAGGCCCATTTATTTACCTGGGTAGCCATTCCATTAGTGTTCACATTATTAATCACTTAGCAGAAAACAAAAGATCCTCTTCCCTTTTCTAAATCTTATCATTGAATAAACTCAGGTTCCATCAAAGAAAACAGCAGTGTAACATTCACATCACGGCACACAGTTCCTACACAAGTGGGCAGACTGTGAATAACGGAAGCAAATTTCTACAAAGACACGAGTGGAAGGAGCGCTGGGAGGAGCCTGCTGAACCCACACTCGGGTGCCCCAGGCCCCAGGTCTCGGTGCTCCTAGCACCTGGGTCGGCCTCCCCCACACTCCAGTTGTCCACGCGGGATCTGCGCCATCCCAGCCTCCCCAGCAGACACTCCGTCCCCACACCGTACCCTCGCCCTTGTCCAAAGCCTGTGGTAAATACACCATGAGTCTCTGCTGTTACGTCACAGCAACAAAACGCTGACTCAGACCCTAGGGAAAGCTGTGGACCCGAGACCCCGGTGCCCGACTCGAGGAAATGAGGTCACGGGTGAGGTCAGACTCTCCTCCTCCCCGCACAACCTGGAGAGGGGAGGCCGGGTCAGGGGGAGTCGCTGCGCGCTGAGACAGGGCGCACACCAGGGTCCCAGCTGCCCGCCCCTGCCCTCCTGTGGGCCCGGGACCTCCCACTCCCCGCTGCCGGCGTCCAGGGACTCTGGGCGTCCTCTCAGGCCTGCGCTGAGGGAGGTCAGGGTAGAAGCGCTGAGCCGACCGGGGCTCTCGGGAGCAGAACCGGGAAGACGATCCCCGAGGGTCTGCAGTGCTGCCCTGGCGCCTGATTACACAGTCACAGAGGCGCGCGACGTCACAGAGGACTCACCCAATCAGCATCGTCCCTAGCCTGAGGGCGGGCCTTGGGGTTGCGCCGGGTGGGGGAGTGAGAGGCGGGGCTTGGCCTCAGGCCTGAAACTTGGCCTTCCTGACAGCAGGGGGCGCTGCCCCGCCCCAGGATCCGATCTCCTGAGATCCTGCTCAGACCTTGAAACTGGAGCTTGCCATAATCCTCAGGTGAGTTACAGTGACTGTTTACTGGATTCTGGGCCTTTTTCTCTCTGTGTTCTTGGCTTATTTTACAGTTAGGTCATTTGATTGTGTTAAGTATGGATTTGAAGAGTATTTCTCATACAGATATTCATTTTCTGGATTGTACTTTGTCCATTACCATTGTTTTCTATTTGCGTTTATGGGGACCTGGTAACCCACTTGATTGTATTGATCCAGTACCCAATAATTTTGTCTAATTCACCTCTCAGCTCATATTTGGTTTTGGCTAGTGTTGGATTTTCTCTGCATATCCTAATATCATTAACATACATTAAGAGATCTGTTTCTTGAAAGCTGACCCTATACCTTACATTCTTTTTGTTTGTTTAATTTCTCTAATTATGAATCCAGGACAATGTTGAAGAAAGAGAGAATACCTTGTCTAAGATTATTTCCAGGGAAAAATCGTTTAGTGTTCTGTGTTAATTATGCTGTTTATTATTACTTCTCTGTAGTTAGTCTTAATTACAATTAGGGAATTGCTATTATTTTTTCCATTCTTTTTATGGTTATAAGCTGTTCATGAAAAGCTTTTCAACATTTTATCAACGATCATGTGATTTACTTATATTTTCCTTACACATGAATTATTTACTTGGTTTATTTTGGAATGTTAATCATCTTTGCATGATCTAATGTATCCTGCTTGTTATTGATCTCTTCTGTTTTCATATTTTGCTTAAAATACCTGTATCTCTTATTAAAGATGTATGTTAAGTTCCTTTAACCTAATCTATGTCACTAATGTAAAGCAATGCATTCAAAAGAAATTCAAATATTTCTCTGTCTATTGCCACTTTAGATGAATCTGGGAAAACGAGGAACAACCTTCCTTGAATGTCTAGAATTTTCTAAGTCTGAGTCTGAAATTTTGCTTGTGGAATTTTAAAATTCATTGATTTTTCAAATACTGATTAGTCTTATTTAACTTATATGGCAGTTCTCTATGTTATGCAATATCTGTGTTATGGTATATTGATTTCCAAAATATCGTGACTTTTGATATCTCTAAAAAATTTTTACTCCTATTTCTCACAATCCTTACTATCTTGTTAAGGTTTATAAATGGAGGGGGTAGCTGGGGTGTGGGGACCCATGGATAGGCCTGCCATGGGACCCCCCATGCTGGGCTTGGCTTATAGCAGTAATGCGGATGTAGCAGCTGATTGAACTTTCCATTTAGCTGAGGATTGTGGTAAACAACAAGATGGCACTGATGCCCTGCCTGCTGCGTGACTCCACAGCT
>JADBBT010000178.1:25897-38583 GCA_015711505.1 Sylvilagus bachmani
GAGAGCGAGAGCGAGAGCGAGAGCGAGAAGGTGGCACACCAGCTTTCCACCTTAAGGAACGTGCGCGCCATCTCTCCCTCTTCTCCCGGTCCCCCACTCTTTTCCCCACTCTCTTTAAGTAAAAGTCTACTGAAGACCGATTAACTGCAAGCAGCGTCGTTCCTTTTACGACCGTAGGAGCCAACAAGTGGTGCCGTGACTCGGATCGTTGGACCGATCGCTGGAAGCAGGAAGTAAGGAAAGGATAAACGTGCATACACGGGAATCTAGGCGGGTGAAGTAAAAAGCCTAGGATTATAACCGCAGTTCCATCAACAAAAGACGGGGAGTAGAATGCCAGGAGACAGGCGGGAGTAAACCTTCGACAAAAGACGGAGTAAAATGCCAGGAGAAAGGCGGGAGTGAACCGTTGTAAAGACCAGGAGTGGAACACCAGGAGAAAGGCAGGAGTACTGATTGTGATTGATCTTACCATGTTTCTTAAGCAATAGAGCCTGTTCATCAGCAACATGGAGAAGCAAAAATCCTCCACTATATGGACGATTTACATATTGGAAGCAGTGTTCATAACATTAAGCTCATGTCTGCACACAGCAGGATTACAGATAAACTTTACCAGGTTGTATTTAACAATATAGGCCTCACCTTCCTCGCCAAGTGGGTGAAATGGGAGAATTTTGAGGTAATTAGTGTTTAAAGCATTCAAGATATGTGGAGTGGTTGTCTGCATTTGGAACATGTGGAGAATAGTACCAATTAAGCATTTTACTTTGATGGTTGGATTTAAGTAGCAAGTAGTAAGAAAGCTGACCTAATTTGTTTTCTTGAATGTACTTAAAGCTGTTAAATTATGAAACTGTTCTGGTTTTCAAAACTCCAATAATCCAGAAGTTCTGATCAGAACTGTAATACTCCGCCAGCAGCGTACCAACCTGGTAATTCAGCAGGCTATGCTAGCCACCTTGAGTTCTTGCCCCCATGGAGAAGTGTGGCTTAACATGATGGAACGGTAGCCAATAACAGGTAATCGCCGATGGGCGCACCTAGCAACCTAAGACAGAGGGTAGGACAAGCTTCCTATTACTTCCATGACGGGTAAGCAGGTTGCGCGCCATTGGGAACCCAAGACAGACACGTTTCCATGTCACTTAAAATAATAAAAACGGGGGAGATGTGGGGACCCATGGATAGGCCTGCCATGGGACCCCCCATGCTGGGCTTGGCTTATAGCAGTAATGTGGATGTAGCAGCTGGTTGAACTTTCCATCTAGCTGAGGATCTTGGTAAACAACAAGATGGCACTGATGCCCTGCCTGCTGCATGACTCCACAGCTGATCATGATCAAGTGCCAGATTGGAGAGCTCTGTGCATGGACTGTAATTGATTGATTGGTTGAATTCTGGATATAAGCGGAGAGCAAGAGAGAGAAGGCGGCACGCCAGCTTTCCCCCTTAAGGAACATGCGTGCCATCTCTTCCCCCTTCTCCCGGTCCCCCACTCTCTTTCCCACTCCTTCTAAGTAAAAGTCTTTTGAAGACCGATTAGCTGTGAGCAGCGTCGTTCCTTTTACGGCCAAAGGAGCGACACTGGGGGGCTTTGTGGTGTAATGAGTAAAGCTGCAGCAGGGATGCCAGTATCCCATAAAAACACCAATTTGAGTCCCGTGTGCTTCACTTCTGATGTAGCACCCGCCAAGTAGCCTGGGAAAGTAGCTGAAGATGGCCCAAGTGTTTGAACCCCTGCAACCTACACAGATGAAGCTCCTGGCTCCTCACTCCTGGCTTCTGCCTCCCCAGCCACTGTAGCCATTTGGAGAGTGAACCAGGGGATGAAAGATTCTCTCTCTCTCTCTCTCTCTGTGTGTGTGTGTGTGTGTGTTCATGTGTTTGTGAATAACAGGTTTTTTTTTTTTGGACAGGCAGTTAGAGACAGAGAGAGAGAGAAAGGTCTTTCTTTTTTCTCTTGGTTCACCCCCTAAATGGCCACTGTGGCCAGTGTGCTGCACCAATGCAAAGCCAGGAGACAGGTGCTTCTTCCTGGTCTCCCATGCGGGTGCAGGGCCATCCTCCTCTGACTTCCCAAGCCAAAGCAGAGAGCTGGACTGGAAGAAAAGCAACTGGAACAGAATCCAGCACCCCAACCAGGACTATAACCCAGGGTGCTGGTGCCGCAGGTGGAGGATTAGCCAAGTGAGCCGTGGCACAGGCTCATAACTAATTTTTTTTACTCTGCTGCCTCTCTTATAATTCTTTCCAATAAATAAATAAATATTTAAAAGGAAAAAAAGAAAGATGATTCTATTTGGATTCCTGAACCTGGTTGTTTGTATGGTATTTCTCTTTTCTTTCCTTAATGACTTATACTAGTTTTTATTAATTTTGTTAATATGCTTTAAAAACTCTTTTTCTTTATTTCTATTGTGCATTTTTCTACAGGTATTTCATTGATGCCTGTCTGTTTTTACTTGCCTCTATTGTATGGTTTATTCTATAGTTAATTTTAGTTCTTAAGAAAAAAACTGCAGGGGGCTGGCATTGTGGCATAGTGGGTAAAGCTGCCACCTGCAACCCCAGCATTCCATATTGGTGCCAGTTGAGTCCAGGCTGCTCTATTTGCAGTTCAGCCTCCTGATAATGGCCTGGAAAAGACAGCAAGAGATTGCCAAAATGCTTGCCCCCTACACTTATGTGGGGAATCCAGAAGAAGCTCCTGGCTCCTGGCTTCAGACTGGCCCAGCTCTGGCCATTAAAACCATTTGGGGAGTGAACCAGTGGATCGATGGAAGATTCTCTCTCTCTCTCCCTCTCTCTCTCTCGGACATATAAACAAATCATTTTTTAAAAAGGAAGCCGTAGTGACTGGTTCTCAATCACTTGAGGCTCTAAATTTTCTCTAAGCAGATCTCCACCTACTGTGACAATTTATATTGCATCTCCTGTATTTTTTGCCATGTTTCCAAATCCTGTAATAATATGCCCAGTCTGCCCCCTAATGTTTCCAGTTCCATGTGTCTGCTCAATTTGCATATCTCTAATTCTGTTCCTAAAACCCATATGTTATTTGTGATTTCAACATCTCCTTTATCTGGGACCCTTGTTCATTTTGATAGTTTTGTCATTGAAAGTGTCATACAAGCCAGCTCTTTAAAGCTTCTACTCCTTGAGTCTGAAGCATGTACCTGCTGTGAGAGTCCTCATCCCTTTTATGTACAGCACATCTCTGTTCAAGTCTCCTGCTGTGCCTGCACACCATGCCAGTCCTCATGGGTCCCCAGCCACTCTGTATGTAGCCCTAATTTTCCCTAAATGCTGACCTCCCTTGTCCATACCACCTGTCAGGACTTCTGTGTCCCCAATCCTTCTCTTTATAGAGTGACCTTTCTTCTGCCCTGCAGTGACTTCCTCCCTTGACTCCCAGTTCATGGAAGCCTGTGGGTACCACTCTGCCCTTTGCCCTTCAGTTGTCCGCGTGCTACTTACCTGAAGCCAATGTCCTCCTTGTGTTTCTGGAACCCCTGTGACTCCAGCCCATGCCTTTTCTCTTATGTCCCCATGTCCAGGGTTCAGGCTCCATGTTTCCTAGTCCCATGTGCCTTCAAGAGCCTCCACCTACTGGGACAGCTTGGCTCTCTGTTTATCTACTAAAGAACATTGTGATTTCATTCAGGTTTTGGGCATTATGAATAAAGCTGCTGTCTATGTTTTTATCCTAGATTGTGGGTTTAGGCTTTCAAGTTAGCTGGGTAAATATATCAGGACATCTTTCCTACACTGTATGAGGATCCTATCATAGGCTTTGTAATAACTTATCCAGATATCTTGTGAAGGATTTAGCCATTTTGACCAGTAATGAATAATATTTTTGAATACTCTACATCCTAGTAAACAATTGGCACCATCATGATTATTTATTAAGACCATTTTATAAATATGTAGTGTTTCTAACTCATTGGCATTTAATTTGTGTTAATTTTATGAAACATTCATTCTTTTATCTCACAATTCCCTAAAGTTCAATATATTGTATGTATTTACTTCTAATCTGTATATATCCGATGTAAATATAACTCAATTTATTTAGGTTTAAGTTGAAGGATTTATCACCTTATTAAATGTCACAAGCTTCATGAAATTTGCAGGCAATTCTTGTGGATGTAAGTTTTACAAGTATTATCTCCCATTGTGGGGCTTATCTTCTGCTATTTAAATAATATGTTAGATATAGAACATCTTTAGTTAACACAGCTCACATTATATATTTTTATGGATCATGCATTCAATGCTGTATGCAAAAACTCTCATATAAATAAATTCATGTCTTGTTTAAAAGAAGAATAAAACAATGTATGTACATTATGATTATACCTGTGTAAAAACACTTGGATAGGAAAAGGTGTCAAAACTATAATAACTGAGATTTTATCAAGTTAGCAGACTCATGAGTAATTTTTTTTCATTTATTCTAAAGAAAATGTTTGTTTTGGAAAAAGGGAATTCTGAAAAACATCAACATGAACAATAACCCTGTGATTCCATCATCCATGAAAGTCACTGCCAGTTCTGAAGTAGGTTCTCCTTTGTTTCTGGATTTCCCCATGTAGCCTATTCTTCAATTGATTGTATGGTGTTGACACACCATAATCTGCATATTTTATAGTATAGCTTAATGGCAACTTTTCATTGGAAAAGAAATGACAGAGCCATGTCCTTACTCAAATTCGAAAAGCCCTTCTAGGGACTGGCTTTGTGACCTATGAAGTAAAGCCACAGCCTGCAACACTGTTATCTCATATGGGCTCCAGTTCTCCAGGCTGCTCCTCTTCCAATCCAGCATTCCACTAATGGCCTGGGGAATGCACTTTAAATCTGTGTGTGTGCAAACTGTTGAAATCTTTACTTAGTATATACTAAGTTGATCTTCTGTATATAAAGATAATTGAAAATGAACCTTGATGAAGAATGGGATGAGAGAGGGAGTGGGAGATGAGATGTTGTGGGAGGGATGTTATGGGGGGGGGAAAGCTGCTATAACCCAAAAGTTGTATTTTGGAAATTTATATTTATTAAAGTTGAAAAAAAATCAAAACACAGAAAGAAAGTCCTAGGTGTTTAGCCCCTGCCACCCACATGGGAAACCTGGAAGAAACTCCTAGCTCCTGGCTTCATCCAGAGAGTTGGCATAGAGGTGGATGGAAGTCAGGAGAAGACTGAAGCAAAGGGGAGCACTGTGGCTCCCCCTCCACCCCATGTCATCTGGGGGAATCCTAAAGCTGTGAAATCTCTATCAGCAGCATTCCTGACCTCAGTGCTCCCCTCCAGGGCAAATTAAATTTGTCTCAGGCCTTAGTCTTACACAGGTGTGGGATCCCAGAGCAGGAGGCACAGCTAGGCATAGAGGAGGAGCCCTCCCCTATTTAACTCTCCTAATCTGAGCTCGGGGTTGAGGCAGTGGAGAGGGAAGCTGAAGCCAAGCATTATGTGCTAACTGCAGAAGAGGGAACCTGAGGGGCCCAGTGACAGACTCAGAGGCCTTCCTAGTCCAGAGCTGACCAGAGCTGACCACGGAAAGGAATGGGGATGGAAAACTGAGACTTTCAATGCAGATGTTCAGAAAGGCATGGGTTGGCCCTGAAATGTTGTAGATGGCAAGGAGGAAAGAGAGAATCCGACAGCCAGGAGGAGGAAAGCAGCAGGCTGATGAGAGCTTTCTCAGTGATGCAGGTGCAGGCTGGTGAGCGTGCAGGGTGGGTAGTGACAGTGTCCTGAGTGTGTCTGGGGCATAAAGGAGATAAGAGATGGGCAGTTGGCTGGTGGAGCAGAGGTGGGTGCACGAGTCAGGAAAGAAGGGATGGGCGATGGGAGAACAACAGGGTGGTGCATCTTTGGCCCTCATGTCACCTATTGCTACTGTCTGGATGTACACAATTTTCTCCTTTACTTGAAGAGAGGCAGGATTCAGTGGCACCAGATGCCTGGAGTTTACTACATCTTTGGGGGGGGGGCAGGTGGGGTGGGTCCCATGGGTACAAGCTCTCCTTGCTGGGGGACCAGCACAACCCTGTAGCTGTGCTGCAGCCACCTGGGGTCAACAGGAACCCCTGATTTCTGAGCAACCTGGTGGCCATCAAAGCCACCTCATCTACAAGCTCCACAGCCAGCTAGGGTTGGCCCTCTACAGTGCCCATTGGTTCCTGCCTCGCACTGCACCCCAAGGCACAATGCTGCCAGCTGGAGTTGAGGACCATGAGGATAGGGGAGCTTGGGAATAATATCACCAGAGGGATCCCAGGCCCTGTGCTGCCAGCGCAGGTAAATCTACCTGCAACACCAGTATCCCATATTCCCTACTAATTCCATAACCCCATTATCTGCAAATGATGCTGGGAAAGCAGTGGAACATGGCCCAAGTGCTTGGGCCCATGCACGCCCCATGGAAGACCATCAAGATGTTTTGGAGCTCCTGGCTTCAGCCTGGCCCAGCCAGTGGATGGAAGGTCTCTGTTTCTGCTTCTCCTTCCCTCTCTGTAACTCTGCCTTTCAAATAAATACATAAATCTTTTTAAAAAGTTAAAATTATCAACTTCTTTTACAAAGATGAGTGGTCTTAAAACTCTCTATCTAGTCTATATATATATTCTTGATCAAAACATCCAATTATGTGGAGTCTTATTTTGATGGAATGTTTTAAACCAGAGATTGTGGGTTTTTTTTTCAGATCCAAAATTCTAAATTAAATCTTTGAACATTGGAATTTCGTGTTAGATTTCTTGAGGAATAACGTTGTATATAATACACTGTCAAGTTATTTAGGGATATTTCAGAGTCTTCAAGACTTCCCTCCCACACGTTGACAATGCTGCCTGTGTACTTTAGTCAACCATCTCACTTGGAACTGAGTATCAGGGCTGAGTCTTTCTCATGGCCTGACTAAGCATCATTAGGTCAGGATATGGGTTAAAAGTGGAAGGTTCTGTAGCCAATGCACTTGTGGTGTCATCTCATAGAGGCATTGGTTGGTGTCTTGGCTGCTTTACTTCCAATCCACTCCCTGCTAATGTGCCTGGGAAGCAGAAGAAGATGGCACTAATCCTTGGGGCCCCTGCACCCATGTGGGAGATTTGGAAAAAGCTCCTCATTCCTGGATTCAGATCAGACCAGCTCTGGACATTACTCTCATATCAGGGGTGAACCAGTAGATGGAAGTTAGCTCCTTACCTATGTATTTCTCCTCCTCTCTGTGTAACTCTGCCTTTCAAATAAATAAATCTTTTAAAAAATGTAAAGTTCTGCCATATAGGGAAGGACCCTATGTGAGATTTAGAAATATTCAGGATAGGGTTATTCAGTAAGGACTAGTTGATTCTATCACTGGGATTATTTGATTCCATAAACCCAGAAGTATTGCCAGGCCTGTTCTTCCTCAAATGGGAGATCAAACAGGAATGGCTTATTATCTCCTCTTCTTTGTTGGAAATGAGCAGAAATGCTTGTCTTATTGCCACTATTTCTCCTTTATTCTGTGACAGGTGAGACCCATGGCTTTATGATAATACTGTATTGTATAAAAACTGTTCATGGTTTTATCCACAGACCTTAAAGAAGGAATGATAAATCATTTTCTGTAGTATTCCTTGGCTGCCATAAATTTGAGGGAAGAAACACAGCTGGATAATTGGAGCTTAAATTGTAATACCATTTTATAGCTAGAACTATTGTGTCATGTGTGTGGTAAATAGATATCCCTTATGTAGAGGCCTTTATGGCAGCTTAACCCACTACTACTGAGAGCCCACTGTAAGGCAAAGCCTGTCAATCTACTACTGATCCCTTCTGGAGCAAAGGAGCCTTCCACTAGCTATGGTAACTCCTTACTGTCCATAGTCTTCTTTTTAAGACTGATTGATTTATTTGGAAGGCAGAGTTAGAGAGAGAGGGAGAGAGGCCTTCCATCTACTTGTTCAGTCCAAAAATGGCTGCAACAGTCAAATCTGAGCCAATCTCAAGCCAGGAGCCTGGAGCTTTTTCTGGGTCTCCCATGTGGGTGCAAGGGCCCCAGCACTTGGACCATCTTTACTGCTTTCCCAGGCTATTAGCAGTCATCTAGATTATAGGGGAGAAGGTAGGACTTGAACTGGCGCCCATATGGGATGCTGCAGAGAGGCTAACCTACTATGCCATGGTGCCAGCCCCCCATAGAATCTTTGGAAAGGGAGAATCCAACCTCCAAAGATGACCATCAGTTGACCGAGGCTGGCGTACCCTTGGGTGTCACTGGGCAAGGGAGGTGGGTATGCTCACAGAGATAAGATGAAGAGGATGGAGCAACTGGGGATGATATGGCACATTGCAGGAAGCTTGGATTGTGCATAAAGACATAGCACAGACCTCATACGTCTTGTCTAGATTGTGAGTCTGGTCTGTGATGTGATGCAGATCCTGGGTGCTGAGACAGCCCAGGTGGTGCAGAGAACATCAATGAGAGTGGCTAGGAGCTCACTTGTTTATTGTTTGCTGTCATTTGTGTAGCTGCTCATGGAGATGACTAGAGTTCAGGTTTCCTAGTGCCCTCCCCCCCTTGATGCATACAGCTTCTGGAGGTAATTTGGCTGTTGTCAAAATTGTGTGCTGAATGGTGAGTAGCATAGTCCTTTGCCTTGGATGCAGATCTCAAATATCCTGCCAACATCTATGATATCCAAACTGTGTCACTGCTTACAACTGCAGCATGGTCTACACCCTGCACATTTCCTCACCCAGCAAGCCAAGCTGGTAGATGTGTAGACAAGATCAAGTGGGTGATGATAGCAAGTGTGCCACTCCCATAAGTTTGATGCAGACAGCAAATTAGTACTAGGGACAGTATAGCTGTTATAGCAGAATCCATCATCAAGAAAAGAAGTAGATGTTATAGTTTTCAATAAAATCCATTAGAGAACTTGGGAGTAGTTGTTGGGTTTATAGTTAGAGGCATACTGATGGACAGAGGGATCAGCTCCCATTGCCATCAACCCAGCCCCAAGTTTCTCAACAACAAATGGTCCTTTTGCACTGAGTCTATTTCTTTTTTCTTTTTTTGACAGGCAGAGTTAGAGAAAGAAAGAGAGACAGAGAGAAAGGTCTTCCTTTTCTGTTGTTTCACCCCCCAAATGGCCTCTACAGCCAGCGTGCCATGGCCAATGTACTGTGCTGATCCAAAGCCAGGAGCCAGATGCTTCTTCTGGTCTCCCATGCAAGTGCAGGGCCCAAGGACTTGGGCTATCCTCCATTGCCTTCCTGGGCTGCAACAGATATCTGGACTGGAAGAGGAACAACCAGGACAGAATCTGGCACCCCAACTGGGACTAGAACCTGAGGTGCCAGTGCTGCAGGTGGATGATTAGCCTAGTGAGCCACAGTGCTGGTGAGTCTATTTCTTTATGATGCTATTTTTAGAGTTTAGTTTTCCCAGCTTTTTCTAGTTTTTTTTTTTTTAGATGGGAAGTCTGCTTTATGGATTTTATATATTTCTTCTTCATAAAATAGAGATTTTAGATCTGATAATTTCCATCTACCACTCTTTTATTCATGAGTTCTTGTATAATGTGTGTTCATTTTCAATCATTTCCTAATATTTTATAATTTCCCTTGAGGTTTTTTTCTATTCCATTACTTACTTTTTTCCCACAATATACTGCTTATTTTCCACTTATATTACAGCTTCTCAAGTATCTTTCTGGTTTTGGCTTTTAGAATTTATTAAAAAACATTGAAAGAGAGAGAGAGAGAGAGAGAGAGAGAGAGAGAGAGAGAGAGATTGCCCAGCTTCCTAGATACTCACAACTGTTGGAGTTCATCCAGGCAAAATGGAGCCAGAAATTCAGTGTAAGTCTTCCACATGGGTGGCATGATGCAATTACTTCAGCCATCACCTGCTTCCTACCAGGATGCATATTAGCAGGAAGCTGAAATGAAAGCAGAGCCAGGACTTGAACTTAGATGCTTTGATTTTGATTTGGATATAACACATATCTTTTTTTTTAAAGATTTATTTAATTTTATTTGAAAGAAAGTGTTACAGAGAGAGGTAGAGACAGAGAGAGAGGTCTTCCTTCTGCTGGTTCACTCCCCAGGTGGCTGCAATGGCTGGAGCTGTGTCAATCTGAATCCAGGAGCCAGGAGCTTCTTCCAGTTCTCCTACATGGGTGCAGGGGCCCAAGGACTTGGGCCATCTTCTACTGCTTTCCCAGGCCAAAGCAGAGAGCTGGATTGGAAGAGAAGTAGTGAGGACTAGAAACAGTGCTCATATGGGATACCAGTGCTTCAGGCCAGGGTTTTAACCCCTATGTCACAGCACTGGCCCCAACACACATTATCTTAACCACTAGACCAAATACTCATAATTGTGATCAGAGAAAATATCTTAAATAATTTCAGTTTGTCAAGGTTTATTCAAGTAATTTTATGATGTAGCAAATTATTTTCTGTGGAAAATATTGCATGCACACTGAATGAAAGCCATATTCTCTTGATTAGCGTGGTATATATCAATTAACTTTGTTGTTTTACCATATTCAGATCTTCCATATCCTTTTCAGTCTGTTTCATAGTTGTGCCACCCATTCCTAAAAGAAGGATACTGGCAAATTCAAATGCTATTGTTGAAGACTATACTTATCCCTTTGTCTTGTTTTCCTATAATGTTGAGCATTTCTGTAGGAGATATGTGTGTGTATATATATATATATATATATATATATATATATATATGTTATCTTATTTACATTGCTTGACATCTATATAACTAAAAGATGTCCCACTTTATCTTTAGTAACACTGTTTTAAAATTTTTCTATTATTGAGGTGGCCAGCCACTATAACTCTCTCTCTTTGTTACATTTTGGTATATCTTTGTTTCATCATTTAAATTTTCAACTCTTTATATATGTTAAAGTTTTCTTCTCCTGTATACAATATATTTTTGATAGCATTTATTTGAAGCCCACATGAAAACCTTTGACTTTGGAATATTTCTTTATTTAAAAGGCATAGTGACAGAAAAAAGAAGAAGGGAAAGAGAGAGATACTTTTCATCTACTGTTTTAGTTCTCAAATACCCACAAAATTTAGGGCTAGGACATGCTGAAGCCAGAATCCAGGAGCCACTCACAGGTCTCCTAAAGGGTGGTATCCTTCAAACCATATTGGCCATCATACATTGCCTCCCAGACACATTACCAGGAAGATGAATCAATAGTGTAGAGCAGCAGAAATTCAAACCTGGCTCTATTGGAAATGAAGGCATCACAAGCAGTGGCTTAACCTCTGTACCAAAATTCCCACCCCAATCTTCACTTTTTAAAAACATTTTATTTTTAACTGACAAATAGCTACATATATTTGTAGGTAAGTACATTATTTTTGATAAACAAGATTATTTGTAAGTCCAGTCAGCATACATAATGGACCTAAAAACTTCAAAAGAAAAATAAGTTTTAAAATCACTTAGAAATCTATCTCTAGGAAAGTGATTTTCCTCAGACAACAACCAGCCGTAATCTAACCAACACCAGCTTAATTGGCAAAAGTTCCATAAACTGGAGGTGTGTGCTGCTTGCTGCTGCTCCTCAGCAGGCTTACACTAAGAGTTGCACTATAAACTCTGAGAGAAAAAAGAACATCTGCATTGTTTCCTCTTGGTAGGAGAGAAAATAAATCTCAGTTATGGGATCAACCATAACACAACAAAAACCTGAATGAACTAGATCAAAATATTAGTAACAGAATTTGGTGTGAGTTGACTTAAGGTAGAATGAGGACTTATGCAAGGTATATTGCACAAAGCATTTTACTACAATGAAGACAAGTGCAGTCTAGATAGAAAACCAGATGCAAATGGCACATGTCTATGACAAGACTCTCCACCACTTGTGAATGTAGAACACTAATTTAAAATGTTGACACTACAATATATAAGTGCACATAGTGTATTCTATAGCTGCCAGGTTTACTTTTTTAAGAGAACTGTAAGACACATTGTGGTTGAGACTTGGATCTTCACCCTTGTAAAAGTCCATGTTCTATCACCATGATGCATGGTCAGACTTAATAGCCCCATTCACTAAATATTTGGATCAAGATATAACCAGTTTTCTTGCAAAGGTCATTTTTAAGTCAATTCTAGTGATTAATAGCTACACAACAAGTCATTAATACACAGCAACATGCATCAAGAAAGCAAGAAATATCACCCATCTCTTCTGCATTTTAGGAATATAACTTCTGAGCAATAGGGCTCACATCATTGAGATCTGTGAACATTTTTCATATTCCTACTGAAAGATGTAATGTAACCAATCCAAAGCCAGGAGCCAGGAGCTTCTTCTGGGTCTCCCACATGGGTGCAGGTGCCCAAAGACCTGGGCCATCTTCTACTGCTTTTCTAGATCATAGCAGAGAGCTGGATCAGAAGTGGAGCAGCTGGAAATTGAACTGGCACCATATGAGATGCAAGCACTACAGGTGAAAACTTTACCTGCTATACCACAGTGCCAGGCCCATGCAGCACCATTTATTAAAGAGATTATCCTTCATCTAATGTAGTCTGGGGACTTTTATCAAAAATCAGTTGGCTGTATGTATGTGGATTAATCTCTGGGTTCTCTATTCTGTTCTGTTGATCCATGTGTTGGTTTTTATGTTAGTATCAT
>JADBBT010001780.1:0-13904 GCA_015711505.1 Sylvilagus bachmani
ACCTCCCCCAAATCCTCTGCTGCTACCATGGCCGCCTCCACCGCTTCGGCTGCTGCTCGCACGGCTGCTACTGAAGCTTGAGCTGCTGGCACCACTGCTTTGTCGATAGTCTCTGGCACCGAATCCTCCACTAAACCTACTACTGTAAGGAAAAAAAGTATGTCGGTTCACATGAAGAAGAAACTCCACTAAATAACACAATTCCCGTTAAAACACCTATGACCAATTTCCATTTTTTTCCCAACTGAACAATTCCATCCAGCCATATTTCCCCTAATGGTGGTTTCAAAGACCTGAGCAGGGAAGAGCGGATGCTTAACACCCCTTAAAGACTCTAGACACCTGCGAAAGTTAACCATTTCAAGTTCAATGCTGAAAAGTGACCTCTGGACATCACTTGCCCAGAGCAAACAACGCTGGGAAATCTAAGTGAACATTCACCCCCCTCCTGGTTTTATGCCATCTGCACCTCACCTCTTAGAACGTCCACGACTGCTGCCCTTGTAGTGGTGTTCATAAGCCATGTTTTCTAACCAAGATGGCACTTCTTGTTTAGCTTCAACAAGAAGATCCAACAAATCCTTAGTGATATTCACGTTCCTCTCATTAAAGAATGAGGTGGCAAGGCCTACAAAGAGTTCAAGATACATAAACAATGGTCTTCCATAAAGTAGCTTACCATTTTGACTTTCCTACAACCAGAATGTCTTAAAGAGTATCATCTGCTATTTAACCAACTGAAAATACTTTGAACAAAACTGGAATTTATCATTTATTATTCAGATGTATGTTAATGGTACTTCTTGGAAAGTGGGTTCTGATTTGTAAGATCTTGGAGAGTTTTGTGCTTCATGCATCACCAGGAAAAACAATCAAACCATCAAGTAAGCAAATACTTACCAAGGTTTCCTACACGCCCTGTGCGGCCAATGCGATGCACGTATTCTTCAATATCACTTGGCAAGTCGAAGTTGATGACGTGTTTCACATTTGAAATGTCCAGTCCTCTTGCCGCTACCTGGAAAACAGTTTTTGTTACTAAATATGGCCCACTGAAGAGAAAGCAAACATTCAAACAGCAGACCCCGAGTGAAAACAAACAGTATTATACATACTGCTGTAGCCACTAGAATTGGGCTTTTTCCTGAGCGGAACTGGTGAAGGGCCTCTTCTCTATCTCTCTGAGAACGGTCTCCATGGATACTGGTACAAGCATATCCTTCGTGGTACAAGAAATCCTCCAGAGAATCTGCACCCTTTTTGGTCTCCACAAACACTAAGGTCAGTGAATCCTTGCCTGAATTTAAAAAATTAAAGTTTTTAATCACTAATAGGAGCTGGATTGTTTTTCTACTTAGGCAACATGCAAATACAAGACAGTGGCAGTAGACTTTTAACAGAGTATCTCGAATGAGGAGAGAAATGAAGAAAACTCAAATGGATTCTCATTACCTAGGCCACCAAAGTGATGCTAAAATTATTCGTAATTTTACCTGTAGCATTTAGGAGGTCGAGCAGAAATGACCGTTTGTCTGATTCTTCCACCCAAACTACTTTCTGTGTGATGTTCTCAGAAGTAGAGCCAACTCTTCCCACGGCCAGAAAGATGTATTCATCCAAGAAATCGCGAGCAAGCATCTAAAAGAAGGAAATGCTCATTATTTGCCGAGAAAAAACAAATTCCAAAATAAACAAGATTTGCTTCATATAATACCTGTATTTCCTTAGGGAAAGTAGCACTAAACATCATAGTGTGGCGGACACCTTTTGGAGGCATAGTATCCTGTTCAACTATTCTGCGGATCTGAGGTTCAAAACCCATATCCAACATCCGATCAGCTTCATCTAACACCAGATACCTGTCAGAAAACAAAACTTCAGTTTAGAATTTGAGGGATAATCAAAAGATGACATGAGTAATTACAATTATTACCACCATTAAGATGGCTAAATTATTAAACAACCACATGCCCTGACACGTAAAAGAGCACAAGATTCTTCTAGGTCACCTAAGATCACACAGCAAAACTGGCTCTTAGCAACTGACTGTTCCACGGTCTGGTCATTCTCAGTCTCTACTTAAAATATTAACTCATGCAGCCAGCGCTGTGGCATAGAGGGTAAAGCCACTGCCTGCAGTGCTGACATCCCATATGGGTGCTGGTTCGAGTCCCAGCCGCTCCACTTCCAATCCAGCTCTCTGTTATGGCCTGAGAAAGCAGTAGAAGGTGGCCCAAGTGCTTGAGATGTGGGAGACCCAGAAGAAGCTCCTGGATCTTGGCTTTGGATTGGCCCAGCTCTGGCCATTGGAGCCAATTGGGGAGTGAACCAGCAGATGAAAAGATCTCTCTCTCTACCTCTCAAATAATTAAGTCTCTTATTTTTTAAAGATTTATTTCATTTATTTGAAAGATAAGAGTTATAGAGAAAGGCAGAACCAGAGAGAGAGGTCTTCCATCCGCTGGTTCACTCCCCAAAAGGCTGCAATGGCCAGAGATGAGCTGATCCAAAGCCAGGAGCTTCTTGCTGGTTTCCCATGCGGATGTAGGAGCCCAAGGACTTAGTCCATCTTCTACTGCTTTCCCAGGCCATAGCATAAAGCTGGATCAGAAGTTGAGCAGCTGGGACTCGAACTGGCACCCATATGGCGTTGCAGACCCACTATGCTACAGCACCAGTCCCAATAAGTAAATCTTCAACTCATTTTTTCCACATCAAAATTACAACCAACAAACTTTCTGAAAGTTAATGGCTAAAATAAATCACCTCTCAATCTTAAAATTTAGACAATGCTAATAAATCCATAAAGTTAATGGCCACTATTTAAAAATTAATGTTGCATCCCATACATTTAAAAAAATGAACATACTTGCAGAAGTCTAATCCAATTTTTCCTCTTTCCATCATATCCACTAAACGTCCTGGAGTGGCTACTAGCAAGTGGCATCCACGTTCTAGGTCTCGAATCTGCTGACCAATGTCAGCACCGCCATACACCACACAAGGACGGACTCTAGATCGGTAGGAAAACTATACGCAAAAGAAATTTTATCAACTGCAATGTCAAGATTTTTATGTGGTCATAAAACACTACAATCAATGAGAAAGGTAATAATCACTGAAATACTTACTTTTCTGGCTTCCTCATAGATCTGTACTGCCAATTCTCGTGTTGGCGCCAATACCAAGGAGATTGGGTATTGTTTGCGACGCCCATACCTTCCATTTTCCTAAGAAACAGGAATCTAAGTTAAACTCTACCACTGATAGTGCATCACAATATAATTCATAATTTGTAACCTACATATTACAGTTGAAAACAGCTTCTCATTAGATGTACTAGAGTTAAGTCTTAGCATCACTTAGAAATCTCAATAACCACCTACAAGTTCTACAATAAATGGGAAGCATTTTATTAAGAAGTATTTACCTTCATGGCCCTCAAAGCCTCGCCTGGACCATCTGAATAAATCTGACTCAAAATAGGCAGGAGAAATGCTGCAGTTTTCCCAGATCCTATTAAGAAAAAAGTGTATCCATTTAACCACTACAAGGTGGGGAGAGGGAGCAATCCTACTTACTACTTTCCAACAGACATTTATTTTTACTGCCCTGTTAATAAGTAGTAATTCTATCTTATGTCCAAATAAATTTTCCAAAAATTCACAGATGAACACCATCAAGTGACTTCTTCAGTCCTTCCACCACAGGAGTCACACCAACTAAGGTCCAGCCTCATGTCAATAAAAGCTTTTATGGAATACAGCTGTGCCTGATAATGTACGTATTGCCTGTGGCTTCTTGCACATTATAATGTAACAGAGCTGGGTAGCAGAGACCACAAGGCCCACAGAAAAAGGGCGACAATGTTTTCACCTTATCAAATGAGCTTACCTGTTTGGGCACAAGCCATCAAGTCTCTTTTCTCCTTGATAATAGGAATAGCATGCTTTTGCACTGGAGTTGGGCGAGTATACCGAGTAAGCTCAATGTTTCCCATAATAATTTCTCCCATTTCAACATCACTGAACTGTCAAGAAATCAAATAGGTTTTAATCGCTAGAAATGCTACCCGGAGCCATCCTGTTTTATATGAATACATACATTAATCAACGCCAGGGCTAATTTAATATGCATCAGAAAAGATGTTGGGCTCTTTCATGCGCCACTGCCCCCCTCCCCTTTGCTTTCCACAAGCCACTAACATTTGGTATATTTATACCTATCTCATTCTGTGTGCCACAAAACCTTTTACACCTCCCTCTGCATCTTAAAAAGTCAAGCAAAAATACTTACACTCTCAATATGTGGAGGGCAGTTGTTACCTGTCGCCTCAACTGGAATGTCATCGTATTTCTCGAAGTTAATCCCAGTGTTGCCTCCAGAAAAGAGTTCCCTGGGATCAAACAATTGCTAAGTTTGTTATACTAGCTAACAAGGCTTCACTACAGTTAACATACATTTAAAAAACTTACTGTTCCAAGCGTTCACTTGGTGGGAGTGGTTTTGACCAATCATCTTCATCTGATTTGTCACACCAGCGACTGTTTCCACCACGTTCAAATTTGCCAAAGCCACTTCTGTCGCCACGGCTGCCAATACCATCATAGTCACCACGTCCACGATCATCAAACCTGAATAGCACAAGCAATTACTCAGAATCATACCATTTAACCATTAACAGATTCCTACCACTACTGTAGAACTCTATCTGGAAGTTAAATTACTCACTGTGAATAATTACTAAGATACCCAACAGTCCAAATCTGGCTTTTTCTTAATTTGACAAACAAGATTCTCTAACCAGATCATAGGTATCACTTATGTGAGTTCATTTTCTTAAATTAGTAACTTTTGTATTTCTACGGTCATACAGCATTATTAAGCAGGCCGCACGCATGCCAAAATTAAGAATCAAGTTTTATATATGGGAAATTGGAGTATGGCTTACACCTTCATTTAACGTGCTCACCAAATATCTAATGACAGGGGAAAGAAAAAAATAACACACCAAGTATCAACTGGCCCAGTTATATTAGGGTGTCATTTAACAATTCACCTGTGTAACAGATTTTAGATAAAAGGTGGAAAACAATCCTTACCTGAATTAAGGTGTTTTTAGAGTATTAGGCCTATCTGCGAAAGAATCAGGACACAGGACTAACCACAGCTATTAGGCTCATGAGGTCAGTTCACCACACTTGCATAATTAAAAATATAAGGTGTTTAAAAATGATCATATACTCGACAAAAATCTCAACTAAATTAGGCCAATCACTAGATAAACTTACACTTTTAAATAGAATATATAAAACTAGAGAAGTAGAAATAACAGATTTCATCAAGCCAAAGAGCATATTCATGCTTTCATCTAATTTCTATAACAGACTCAATTCAGTAAAGACCTCTTAGAACTTAAATAGATACATAAATGGACATAATGCTTAACATCCAAATAGGTGGTCAGAATGAGGGCTTACCAATCTAGAGACCAATTCCTAAACTGCTATTCTAAGGTGAGGAGACAAGATGTCACTTACCTTCCCCTTGACCCACTTCCTCGATCACTGAAGAAACTGGACTTCCCTCTCGAATCACCGCGAGATCCAAAGCTGCTGTATGCATCCTTATCTTTACTAGAACTCCACCCTGAACTGTCCTTGTCGTAGAACCCTTCAGATTAAGAGAAAAAAAGGTACAAACCCACAGTTATTATTATCTAGAAATAAGAGCCATGTTAAGGTATTTTCAATCTTTCTGACTTTGACTTTTTCTCATCTCTGTGGGCTCAAGGGACAATGCAAGTATTTGTAAACATGGTGCCAGAAGGTGAAAATCAAGATTTAGAGCTATTTACACCAGAACAAAAAGCTTTTTAAACGTGGACCAGTGTTGTGGCGTAATGGGTTAAGCAAATGCCCATTGATGGCAGCATGACATATGGGCACTGGATCCAGTCTCAGCTGCTCCACTTCCCATCTAATCCAGCTCCTTGCTAATGTGCCTGGGAAAGCAGCAGAAGATGGCCCAAGTGCTCTGGCCCCTGCCACTCATGTGGGCTCCTGGCTTTGGCCTGCCCAGCACTGGCTGTTGCAGCCATTTGGGGAGTGAACCAGCAGACAGAAGATCGGTCTCTCCCTCGCAAATAAATAACTCATCACTAGAAATACTAAACACTAAATCAAGCAACCTGATACACCTAAGAATATTCTGATTGAATACCATCTCTTGGAGGTGAATAGCTTTGCCTATAATACATGGTTATATTACTGCTACAAGGCCATCATAACTTAACTCTATTTTTTTAAAAGATTCACTGTAGGCACTGGCTATACCTGCTAAGCCACAGCACCACTGCCTCTTTCATTTATTTTACAGCTTTTAATAGGTGTTAATGAGTCTGGGAAATACATACCATTGTTTCTATTTTGCCTAGAGGTTGGTATTCATTCACAACATTGTTTCAGATTACTAAATTTAATTATAAAAAGTACAAAAAAATGTACAGTGCTTTGTACCCATGAAACATACTACTCAAATGACACCATTTTAGTGGTTCATCTACTATAAGCTTAAGGAAAATCAGGAATACCTGGAAAAGGGCAAACTTACGTTCCTATACATTCCTGGTATGAACAGATTCCTGGGTGTAGCTATAAATATTCAGTTAGGAGGGGGGTGACAAATGCGTAAATTAGCAACCACTGGGAGAAGGTTTAACAAGCTTCAGTGACACCTCATTAAACAGGCAGAGATGATTTACAGGTTAATAAGTTACTTTCTTTCTGCCTCTACCACTAAGCAGCCAGATGACCAACAGCACTTGCTAGTTCTAAAGCCCCTGATTCCTGTCACTGCCAGCAAGAGACAAGGCTCTAAATACACTCGAGGGTCAACTCTACCTAGTGTATTCTAAGGGACAATGACAACACCCACGATTACAAGCTCTGCAGTAACTTCACCTAAAAGGAGCATCATGTTAATGAGGTGATCTTCTGGTAGAAATAACAGATGCCATATCCATGCATTGCCAAGGGCAGAGAAGCCAATTCAGACTACAGATGGAGAGGGAGATGGAGCACCAGCAACAAACCATCATCAGCTCCCCCCATGGACTCTCCACCTTCAGATCCTGACTTCTTTATTCAACATCTCCCCTCCTCTGGACATTTTTTCCTCCAAATTTCAGATCACCTATTTTACAGAATCTACAGTTCCCACAGTGGTCCCTTTTACAAATGTAATGGGAAAAGACACGAAATGTTGCAATAAATTTTTGATAAAGCCTTTCAAATAAAGAAGGCAAGGAAACAAAACCAGAGAATCACACTCCCAACTTACTAGAGCTTGCTCAATGCTGTCACCTGTTCACTATTTTTCAACAAGCCCATCTTCATTCTGGTATTTTTATGAGTCAAAAATAACTGTGGGTTGTTATCACCATGCAGTTTGGTTCCTTTTTCAAGTGAAAACCACACTATGAATGATTAGAGACGGAACGGAAGACTGGTGGAGTTATATACAAAAACCATGCCCTTGGCCTCAGAATAACCTGACGTAAATGCATAATAATTTTCTACTGTGACTGTCCCACTACTTGAACTAGTCCTGATAAATACAGAATGCAATGTTTACAGACTTTCAAGCTGCCTCATTTTCCCTAGGCTGATGAGATATACAAAGGTTTATGACTTACCTTTAGTAGCTTCTCTGTTCCTTAAATGAGGAGGAATATAGCGCCCTTCTAAAAGAAATAGTACAAAATTAATTAAACACAAAAAAAAACCCTTTACACTAAAGCTTTTACCAAAATCTGCTGTTAAAAATGATCCTTGGAAACATTTTCTTTAAAAAAAAATCTACGGGAAGGCATTTGGCAGAACAGCTTGGGAGGTACATGTCACTTGGGAGGTACATATGGTAGACTGCCTACGGTTCTACTCACAGCTCTGCTTCTAATTCCAGTCTCCTGCTAATGCACACCCAGGGAGGCAGCAGACATTGATTGACTCAAGTACTTGGTCCCTGCCACCAATGTGGGACACCTGGATTGAGTTCTTGTTTCCTGGTACTGGCCTGGCCTAGCCTCAGCAGTTGCAGGCATCTGAGGAGTGAACCAGTGGATGGAAATCTGTCTCTCCCTCAGCCTTTCAAATAATCTTAGTCTCTAGCCTTCTAGTCTACCTAGAAATTGAGAAGAAAAAAAAAACAGGTCTACTTTTAAATAGGCTATTGCTTCATAAAGAAAACTTTCAAAAGAAGAATTTAGAAGGGTAAGCAATTAGTCTTGTAGTTAAGATGCTTGTGTACCACATCACAGTACTTTGGGTTGAATTCCTGACTCCGGGAATTGGGTTCTTAACGCTCACGTGGGAAAACTGGAATGAGCTCAACTCCAGGTTGGGCCCCAGCCCAGCCCCTCATCGTAGGCATCTGGGGAGTGAACCAGTGGGTGGTTACTCCCTATCTGACCCGCAAGTAAATTTCTGAAACAATCTGAAAGGGTTTCGCAAGCAAAAATTTGATGTGAAGCCTAATAGCTGAAATTCACAAATCCAATACATAACTAGCTCATAGTGGTTATTTAATGTGATTTTTTTTTTCAAAAGGCCTGCTAGGGTTTAAAGGAACTGTCATAAACATGAGCGCTTGCAACCTGAGTATTATTGTAAAAACCTACAAAGACGGTAACATAGTAAATCATGCAACTGGACACTAAGAAGCTTTTTTGTTTCTATCCAGTTGTTCCAAAACATACACTAAATATACATGGAAGGCTGCAAAAAGAAAACAAAGTGCCAATTTCAAGAATTGGGAATTTTAATTCAGGGCTTGTTGAATCTGAAGGGTCAACTGTGTTCTGCATGTAGGCAAGAATAAAGCCTAGACTGCAAGAAAAGCAAAAGCAAATATATATCCGAGTAGAAGAAAGTCAATTTGCTTTATTGCTGTAAATCTACAACAACATTTTCACTTTTAGATTGGACTAAGTATTTAAAACATCTCTTATTAGGATGATTATTCCTAAGATTCTCAGCATGGGGGCCGGTGCTGTGGCGCAGCGGGTAATGCTGTCGCCTGCAGTGCCGGCAACCCATATGGGCGCAGGTTCGAGACTGGCTGCTCCACTTCTGATCCAGCTCTCTGCTATGGCCTGGGCAAGCAGTGGAAGATGGCCCAAGTCCTTGGGCCCCCGCACCCGTGTGGGAGACCCGGAAGCAGCTCCTGGCTTCAGTTCGGCGCAGCTCTGGCCATTGCGGTCACCTGGGGAGTGAACCAGCGATGGAAGACCTCTCTCTGCATAACTCTGACTTTCAAGTAAAATAAATAAATCTTAAAAAAGAGACAGCGTATGCCCACTGCTGTTGTTTAACAGGTGGGAAGAGACCTGAGCTGCAGCAGAGGTCTACTAATCACAAACCAAACTCCTCTACCTTAATACTAACCTGTAACAAGTCCCCAGATAACCCCTCTTAAATAAAAAAGGAAGAAACTTGTATACCTAACTTGTTGCAAAATAACACAGCATTTAAAATCCTAATGACTACCCCAACATTCAGTATAGTCTTTTCCTATTACTAAGTCGAATGTTCCCCAGAAGAGTAGCTGATCAAAATGCATATTTTCATAAGTTTAATTCTGGGTGATTCACACTAAGGAATGGACACATCCCCACCACCTGTAAACTAGGCTCAGAACTCATAATGGACATAATGCAACTCTTCCAGAGAGATAATGTGTGTTGGAAGATTCTTTTTAATAGTTAACTACTCTTACTCAAGAGAATCGACCGGTCCCCTTTATTACCAGAAGGGCCATGTTTTAAACTGACCACTTAGTATTACAGAATTCTACATTAAGAGTAGGATTTTTACACAGGAAAAATTATAAGCTCTTGATCTTAAATATGTCCATTAAAAAATTAAGATGTTAAGCTGCAACATTCAGCAAATCCATAAAATGTTTTACTTACTGCTGGCTGTACTTCCTCCAGTCGGATTATCTGAAGAGTTCAGGTCTAGGCCAGCAAACTACAAGAAAAAAGGAGCTTATCAGCCCGTATATTGAAACATTATACTGAGGACACTAGTCCTGCCCTGCAGCATTCACCAGCACCACAGTCAAATGTTGCCCTGCCTGCCTGCCCCACAGGGCACAATGTGACCAAGAATGCTTTCAAGACTGCAATGCTCTAAGTACATGCAAAATAGTAATACTGCATCTACTGCAGAAGGCAGCACACCAAGATACTTAGTGTGAACTGGTGTTAGCTATCAGAAACTAGGCCCAAATTGCACTCACTTAGTCAAAATAAATTTTCTATACTGCTTTTCATAGTAAACTCTCCCTAACCAAATAAAGTTATACTGAACTTCAAATTATTTTAAAATGGTAACTAGTCAAAGGATGTATTTCAGCCCCAATCACATTTCACAAATTATCTCCAACACTTTTTTTTTAAACTTGTAATTATTCTAAACCTAAATATCACACCCAAAATATGTTAGGGCACATTTTGAATTGGCCATTCATTAGTCTCTTTATCTCCAAATATTATGCAAGTGTATTTAATTAAGGTAACAACCAAAAAAATCAGCAATATACCAACCACACTTACCTTACACTGGTAGCTCAAAGCCTCAACATTCTGGAAAGTAACCTGCTATCTTTATGTCATTTTATAACTAACCAGGAATTAGGGAGGAGTGGGGAGGCGCCCTGTGGCGCAGGAACTATACATGTGGGGAAAAAAAAAATGAGATCTTGCTTCTTCCAAAACAGCCACAAAAGAGCAAGTAGCACAGTATTGTTGCCACGTGTTTGCAAGAGGCCTATCGAGACAGGTCTGTCAGTCTTATGTTAAAGGTTTAACAAACACTGCCAAACTGTAGGCATCACTGATGGAGCCGCCGAAAACAGGATCTAAGGCTGCTGATGTGCCTTATAAACGAAAAGATCGATCAGCAGGGACCTCATTTCCAAAATTTCTATTAGCAAAAATGCTGCCATACTTCCTTCCGGGAAGTAAGAAATGAATACTTTAAAATACAATAGGAACACAAACTATCGTTTTGCACTTGGTACAAGCTGCCTCCTAAAATTTTACACCTTATCAACAGAAGCTAGGCAACTGAAAGGTTACATTATCTCAACTTTCTTAGAAGTGAATCTGCTTGCCTACAAATCCTTGTCCAGACTTCAACGACCTTGAAAGCGTAATTTTTTCTGAGTTAAAATGACCACAAATTTAAATAAGGTTTAGCTATGCCTGGAAATCTTAAGAACGGCATCACCTCCGTGGAAACGTTAGAACGCGGCAGTCTGTGCCCTTGATACCAGGTTTTCTGTCTGTGCTCTGTTCAACGCATTAAGTGTCAGCAGTACAGAGGATGTAATAATTGGCTTGTGAATGGGAGAAGCAAAAATGTCCCCAAAGAACGGATCGTTAAATCCCTAAAAACACTCATCAAGATCAACTCACGTATCAAGTCAACTTCGTCTCAGGATTATTCTGGAGTTCCTGAAATCAACTCCCTCTCTCCTCATCACGGTAAGCAGAACTTTCTTAGAAGACCCGCTCAACTGCAGAGGGATGCGGACTACCTGCCGCCAAAGCCGGAGACCACGCATCTTCCTCCTCCTCCTCGGCCCTCAACCCTTTACAAGAGGCGATTCCAGTTCAAGAGAACCGCCCTGGGACCTCTGACCTGTTCCAAAAATTTTGCTCCGTAGGTAGCAACAAGTCAGCAACAAAACTCGTTTTTGTGCCCCTCTAGGTCATTTCCCAGGAATGTATCCTCTGGCGGATCCCGGGATCAAACATCGCTGATGATAGAAAAGAGACTAACGCAAGCCACGGTCCCCTACCCCTTAAGAAAAAGAACGCGCAGCCCGCGGCTAAGACGCCACAGCGGGCAGCGGCTCTCCGGGGCCAGCGAGGCCGAGGCCGCGCCGGGTCCCTCGCGCCCCCTCGGAGTTCAGCCTCCCTCTCTCTCTCTCTCTCCCCAGAGCCCGGCGCCACCGCGCGATCTGCGGCCCAGGCCGCCCTCCCCTTCCCCCGCCCTCCCCCCAGCGCCCGCCCAGTCCTCCCTCAACCTTCTGCGTCACAAAACTTTCCACTCCGGAAACGAGGCCGCAGCGCCGGGCCTGCGGAAACTGCGCTGAAACGAAAGGGCCCGCGGAAGGAAAGCCGGGAGGAACGAGATGCCCGTTTCCACCCTCCTTTCCAGGCCCGGCCCGGGCCTCTCCCGCTCGTGGGCCAATAGCGCCGCCCAGCTACCCAGCCCCACACAAAGGAGGCCGCCGCCATTACCCCGAGCCGAGGCCACCCCCCCACCCCGCGCGCCGCCCCCTCCCACATTCCAGGGCCGCGTTGCTGCTCACGCGCGCACACAAACACCGGATGCCGCCGGCTCTCCCTGACAGCAATCCGGGCTGCGCCAAGGCCCTGGAGGCCCAGAGGGTCCCGCGGCCCCGCACCGCGCCGGTGCGCCCCCTCCCCACCTCCGGGTCACACTAGAATCAGTCGGAGTGCGCGCGCGCGCGTCCCCGCCAGAGCGCGCGCACCCCTTCCCCGGTCCCTCCGCCCGCCTGCGCACGCACACACACAAAAGCCGCCATTGTGCTCGGCCGGGGGGACAATACCACAGGCCAAGCCGCGGCCCCGGGCCCGAACGACAGCCCCAAGCCGCGATCCTGCTGCCTCCTCGTTCCCCCACAGCCCCGAGGCACTGACACTGGGCAGCCCGAGCTCGCCAGGAAATGGAAGCGCAGTGCTAGTTAGCGCTGCGCCACAAGCTAGCTCAGGGCAGGCGAGCGACTCAGCGGCCCTCCCCAGAGGCCCCTGGCGGCTCACCTGCTGGTCCAGCCCGAGCGCATTTTCCACCGCCACATGACTCATCCCTGAAGAGTACCGAGAACTCGGAGTCTTCTACTGCTGAGCGAGTGCGCTTGATTCACCGCGAAGGCCCTCTCACGGGAGAACTGCGGCTCTGGAGCGCACGGCGCGGCCACGGACCTAATATACCCACTCCGAAGACTGCTACGTCAGCACGTAAGACGTGTGCCCTCCCTCTCCCCGTCGCGCTCCCCCAGCCGCTAGGACTTCTGCCCAGCTACTGCGCGCTCTCAGTCCTAACCTCGCGGGATTTCCTCGTCAGTCCCGTCGCCCCTCGTCTCTCAGCCCCGGCGCTCACACTGCCAAATGCTGTCCTAATTCGCTTGCGCTCCCCGTCCCCTGCTCGCCGCTAATACCCTCCTCTCAGTCTTGGAGGTCTCGAGGTCTCGCGAGAACTCCTCCCCGCCTGCTCTTCGCCGGCTCCTAGGCCGCCCGGCTCTCCTTTCCTCCTCCCCCTGGGCAGCCGGTGTTCGTGTTTCCTTTTTAGCGCTTTTCCTCTCCCTGCTTTCTCTGGCAGTCCCCGGGCTTGGAGGTGGCGTGCGATTTCTCTGGTCTAAGCGGCCCTCGCTCTTCTGAGTGCTGCCTCTCTGAGATTTGAGTTACACAGAAACAGGCCCGACCCTGAGAGGGCGGCTGCTCACGTGACCGCAGGTGTCGCGCGCGGTGGCCATTTTGTGAAGCAAGAAACGGTGGCTTGCACACTGTGCTGGGAATGGGGGAGGAGAGGGCGAGAGGGGGAAGCAGAAAGCGGGGGTTGGGGAGGGGAGGAGGGGACTGGGCGGGATGCTGAGCAGAGTAGGGGTATGGGGGAAATGAAAGGGATCGCTGGTGGCCGGACGCTTCCCAGAGCGGTTGCCTAGGCAGCAGGGGGGCGCCGCCTAGAAACCGAGCCCCCCCCCCACGTGAGCGCGCGAGCCGCCCTCCCCCCACCCAGCTGCGAGGGAACAATGAGACGATCACGCGGCTGATCTTGAGCTGACGCTTCTGCACCGGGCCCGGGGGGGGG